>JACEEZ010020119.1:43981-61481 GCA_016584305.1 Chionoecetes opilio
AGCCTTAGCAAAGCATTAAGCAGGCGAACGGAAATTTGCAGATAATAAGTAAAAACTCAGCAAATTCCCCACAGCAACCCCACACAACGCGGTAAGTCCATGAGTCTAACAGAATTTATTAAATGCAGCAAGCCGTTACCGGGCAGTTTTCTTCTGTAATCAATACTCATATAAGTGTTTTTAGCCCGAAAACCCCTTCAAATTATCAATCGACATGGGACCTAAGCCGCTTACCTCCTACGATGTATTTACGATGTTTTTGAGCTACTCTCATCAAAATTTGAAATTGTACAGTTTCGGCTACCCAAATACAGACAGACAGACAGACCACACGGCTACTCCTATAGTAATAGTAAATATTCATTGCGATGATTATTAATGATGATATCGATATTGTTGTAACTTTATAACTGACAATATGAAAAAAAAGTGTAGTGGTTGTAAGTAGAAGTATGATGTATTTGGAGGAGTTATGTTGGTAGTAGCAATAAGTAAGTGGTTTCTAGTCCTTTCTTGCAGAACTCCACATACATGTTTTTTTTTTTTGTTTACATTTATGCCTATAGTGCCTGTAAACGGCACCCGGACATTTGCCTACGACAAGTTGTCCTACGGGACAGTTTGCCTTACGGACAGTTTTGCCTACCGGATAGTTTGCCTACGTACGTTTGCTACGGACAATTTTGCCTACGGACGTTTTGGGCCTACGAACAATTTACCTACGGACAATTTGCCTACCGGAGCCAGTTTGCCTACGGCATTTGCTACCGACATTTTTGCCTACCCGACAATGTTGCCTACCGAACAATTTGCCCTACGGACACTTTGCCTCAGTGGTTGCCACATTGAAAATTTTTCTTTACCTTGACACTCAGGACAGTTATAGTGATAACCCTACCGTATATAACATATATGTCGCTCAGCTGCAATAATGTCGCCAGGCGCAAATATTACGGAATTATAGCATCATTACTGATGTGTATGTGCACTGCAGATGATACGCAGTAAGTAGTTCATAATCGGTGACAGGACAACTCTACCGCGGACAATTCACCGGACAATCAATATCATATGCTGATTCATACCCCGGAAAATTCGTCTCAAAATAACGTCTCATATATGCCGTTTTTTGGGCCTGAATGTTTTTTTTTTTTTTTTTTTGCCTAGTATTTTTTTCATCAACTTATATATGATAGAATAAGCTTGTCCATATGTTAATTGGGGGTTTTTGAGGCAGACTGATACACTGCTGAAATTGAAAAAATTCGGTTAATAAAATTTGAATGACTATTATTCAAAACTAAGCTTCATTGGGGATTGCAATGGTTTGCATTTGTTTTAGACGGCTATTTAGTGTAGTCACACTTTATTCAATTTAGTGCCCGTAATGTGTTGTCAAAAGTTATGAGAGGCGGTAACTCTTACAATTTGTATGCTATTTTACACTTTGTTACCTCTCTATCTCAGTTAATTAGGACGGAGAGTGTTATTTTTACTGGTGATATCATTGACGTTTATCCACTATATTATGTGCACAGAACGAGCTCTGAGTGGGTGGGCTTGGTTTAAAAAATGATTTTTTTTCTTCTTTTTTTCTTTCGCATTCTCATGGTCTATTACCCATCATCCGCACCAAGATGATAGAGACTTGAATTACGCTATACTTTTAGAAAAGTAATGATATCTACTCAAATTTAACTATTTGAAACAATGCCAATGAAAATGTGCTCTCTATAATTTGTTCAAATATGAGCTTAAAATAACTTTTTTTTTGGAAGATTTTCAAAGGTCTTCCGTTTCCAAGGGAGGTTCATTCACTCACCATTCGAATGGTGTACTACGGCCATCTCAGTTACCCATTCGGAAAAAACTCAATGATCTAACTTTACTTCATTACATCTTCCTAACTCAAATTTTAATTTATTTTTACTATTCATTTATCTTAAGACACATTTCAAATATAAGGACTCTATACCTAAAGCTCTTATCCTAATATAATTTACGTAATTCAAATGTTCTAGCTGTAACGCTTAGATACGTCGGCGAGACAACAAGGATCTACCCTTAGGCTTCTGAACATAAAGGTGTTTCTGCACGTACTGGTCGAACCCATTTCTTCAACCCTTCGCAATCTGCAATCGCGCCTCACTACTCACATGATTTAGATCACCCTTTTTCTATGAAGACTTTTAGTATCCTATCCAAGGCAAACTCCCTAGTGATATTAATATTAGAATCCATAGTTAGTGTTTTATTTTAGTTTATTGACTACAACGCAAACATAATCACATTCATAATTTAGATTACAGTAAAATTATACAATGTACCTATCATTATAAAGTATAACAACTAGTTGTAGTCAAAGAAGGTTAATCTTCTCGAACAAACCCTACAACTATAATATCATGGAACAAACCATTACATTATTGGGTATGATTACAAGACACATAATATACTCCGAAAACACACTTTAACAACTACACACTATTCTACGCCCGCAATAATATCATAAACATCTCACATAACATCATTACTAAAATTGCAAAACAAATCATCCAAGTGTTACAAATGTGTAACTACTCTTTCAAATATTGAGTCACAGGCCAACTCTCCACGACATTCCTCTCTCCGTCTGGACTGATCCCTACACCACACGCTCCTCCACAGGAAGGCACCACGCCCCCGCCTGTTCACGTCCGTCTCAATAGCCAGTGAATGCCCTGAACTCTGAACCTCGTGAACCGGACTCTGTGCAGATCATTTACTTGTATGTCCTTTGTTATAACCATCTGCACTCTCATCGTAGGATTTAATGTCCATATTGACATTACATCTCGACGTATCTGACGACAAAATAGCCTATGTACATTTCCTACCATAAGGACATTGTCCGTGGACTTCATCTCGTGTATAGCTTTTATAAATCTTGGCAACAGGTGTATTCATTGCAATAGAAATTCTAACAACAAAAGAAAATGGTATCCATCCTCCATGCCAGACTCTTTTCTAGCCAAACCTATGAAAAAAAAAATTGTGCTGTTTCATGTTGTAAAAAGTCTGACACAGTCGGGTAACCCCAGTTCAGCATAAACAGACAAGATTAGATGTGTTCTTTCCTTTACCCTAACAACGGCTTTCATAGCGCCAGTGGGTTACAGTTTAATACATGTTTCGTGTCGGCACCGCCACGATTCACATCCATGACAAAAGTGCCGACGTGAGGGCTGCATGAAAAAAAAAGACACTCGACGTTTAACGATGTAAACGGACACAATTGGTTTTTTTCTAATAAAGAACAAATTTCAAAACTTGGCAGATCTTTACCTTGGCATGTTCTTTCCACTGCCGATGAACAGAGCCATCACATGTGAGGGGGACCAGATATCCTAACTTTCACAGTGCTCCACACTATGTCACACCACCAAGCGGTTCCCTGCACCTAGCCTCCCCATTATGCAAAAAATTTAGTCCTTGCCAACATTCCACTTTCATACCATAACTCCTGGACAAAAAAATTGCGCAATACATCCAGTTTATTTCATAATCCAGTCCGTGTCGTTGAATAAAACATAATCGTCATTAGCAGTAATATATGTAAAATGTAGAAAGGGTTCAGGTTCGCATGCATTCTTTATTCTTTTTATCAATTCATTAACAAATATAGTGAACAAGAAACCAAGAGGTAGACATTCCCTGCCTTACACTTGCGTAGCCGTGACACCGCGGAGCCATAATGCTTCTCCGTGACGCGGTACTTGCCATCAGCGCCGCCAACATCACCCTACCGCAACCTGCTTGCTTCACAACCTCAAACAAACTTGTGACGAGGAACAAGATCATATGCCTTGGATAAATCTAGAAGGCTACAAACAGTCTAATCTTCATTTCCTCCGTGCTACACTCTTCAACAGCCGCAAGGCTCATAGGCACCCTCTCTGTCTCTGCGCACCAGCCTGCGCCCTGTTAAGGTGTAAACCCAGTGTAGAGGCGTTCACACAACCATGTCATATAGTTTGGTTATTGAATTAGTCACACTAATGCCTCGATAATTACTTGGTTAATAGTCTGTCCCTCTTTCTTAATACTGTACACAGCTTTAGCTCTGTCCAAGATGTAGGTATTGCCAGAAAAAAATAACGGTTATTAAGAGTGAGACCAGGTTCAGGATACCCGTGCAGGGAGCATCGAGAGAACGCCGCGGAGTTAGACCGTCCAGGTCCACATGCTTGTCTGTTTCATTTTCGGATTTGCAGTTCCACTCTGGGGAGTATTAGATCATCAAGAATGGGATAGTCAGGTTGGTGTCAATAGCAGGATAATTAGTTAAGCAGCCTGCGTCGGATTAAGTACTGTTCAAAATGTGTCCCTTGAATTCCTCATCGACTTGGTCCGGCTCTCGCCACACGTGCGCTCACATTTACATTCCCCTTCCAGTCAATCGCTCTCCATACTCTCAGTCATCTCTATCCTGTAGCAGCCTTTCCCCATCTATCCAAATTATTATCATTGTAAATATTGTGACCAAACGGTCCCTCACCTTCCTTACACACTCATACAAAACTTCTGTCACCTACCTATCAGCCATTACATTCACAGCACATTAACAGTAAAACACATTGCCTCAGGTTATCATTGCAAAAAAAAAAACTAGCACTTTTAACAATGGTTACCATATCGCACAGGCTTCTTACTGATCTTTGGGTACTACTCAGGATCGATGAAGCTCCGAATGTTCTTCCCGCGACTCCGCCCTACCATAAATGTCATCTAAGTCAAGTGCCACTAATAGACGAAAAAGTCATAACAATCGGGGCATGGTCAGGACGGAGATCATTCCGCTGTATTACTCTGAAATCATGTATATGTTTCAACATGTAGCGAGGCAACCCAAGTGTCAAGCTCGGATATCCATTTGTCTTTCTTCTTATATTCTTATTACTTTATGAATGTCCTGTCAGGGGTCATAGAGGTTGTTTACCACAACCAGGTTACTTATCTATACATACATTAAATAACACTTCAGCGTTGTTATCGTGGGCAGTAGTATCATCATAGACAACACTGGGTAAGACAAGTCCGAGGTCGAAACCAGATTCGGATCGGATACGAGCGGGGTTAAGGGGTCTCCTCCCAAACCCCCGAACCTACAGTTCATGTCCCTATTACAACAACACCATTGGTCATACACATCAAGCACTTGTCCCCTGTTTTAAATAACCAAGTCACTTCATACCAATTACATTACTCATAACTATCACACTGTTTCGGATTGTCCGACTCTCGTTTCGGTCGCCCACACACACGAGCCGAATGATCCTGTAAACTACTATGTTCATTCAGTCCTCTGCACCCAGCCAACAAAACCCAAGGTCTGTTAAGTATAAATGGTGTTTTATTTTTTAGATAATATAGGATTATTTTTTATTGTTTTAAAAAATTATTTAGATGTTAGCTTTTTAGCAGTATAGTATATTAAATTTTTTAACTATTTTAGCCTGTGATGCCGAAGTGTCCTTTTGGCGAAACGTTGCAACGCGCATAAACAACCCCCAGAATGACGAGTGTTATATCACCCTGAAATGTCACATCTATATTATATATATTTACACATATATATGTATATAGAGTATATGTAATATATATATGTATATATATGTATAGTATTATATATATGTATGTATATGTATATATGTATATAATATTGTATGTATATGTATAATATATATATGTATGTATATCTATGTTATATTGTAATATAATCTGTAGCTAATCTGTCATATATATGTATCTGTATTATATGTATATGTTCTATCCTACCCATGTGTACAATATATGTATAATTATGTATATGTATTATACATATGTCTACAATATATGTTTATTTCTGTAATAGTTTATCTGTCTATATACATATGTCTCTATAATATATGTATATGTCTGTATATGTATTTATACATATGTATATATATGTTCTCTGTATATGTATGTAATTATATATACACATGTATATGTTAGGTATCACCCAATTATATATCCATATGTATATGTATGTATATGTATATATACATGTATATGTATGTATAGTTATATATGTATGTATATGTATGGATATATTGATGTATGTATATGTATATATATGTATGTATATTATATATACATATGTATTAATATGTCTACTATACATATGTATATATATGTATTGTATATTTATGTATATATATGTATGTATATATATGTAATATGTATATATTGTATACTATGTATAGTATCTGTATAAGTATGTATATGTTATATGTATTATATGGTATGTATATATGTACTGTATATGTATATGTATGTATAGTATATGTATATGTGATACTATATCTTGTGTAAATGTATAATTTATGTATATATATGTATATGTATATGTATGTATATTGTATATGTATGTATATGTTATAGTGTATGTATATGTATATGTATCGTTTATGTATTGTTTCTATATGTTAAATGTATGTATATGTATATTAAGGTATATGTATGTAGTGGTATATGTAATGTCTGTATATGTATATGTTATGTATAGTAATATGTATGTATATGTATAATGTATATGTATATGATATGTATATGTATATGTATAATTGTATATGTTATATAGGTATCCATGTATATAATACGTATATGTATATATATGTATATGTATATATACGTATTGTATATATACTAATGTATATATACTATATGTATATATACGTATATGTAATATATAGCGTATATGTATATATACGTTATATGTATATATACGTAGATGGTATATATACGTATATTATAATACGTATTGTATATATACGTAATATTTAATATACGTATATATATATATAGTATATGTATATATATGTATATATACGTCTATGTATCTATACGTATATGTATGTATTACTATCTATAGTATACGTATATATATGTATATGTTATATATGTATATGTATATATATGTATATGTATATATATTTATTGTATATTATGTATAATGTATATATATGTATATGTATATATATGTATTGTATATATACATATACATATATATACATATACATATATATACATAGTACATATATATACATATACCTATATATACATATAACATATATATACCATACTATAATATACATATACATATATATACATATACATATATATCGTATACATATATATCGTATACATACATATACGTATATATACATATACGTATATATACAATGAGTTATACATATACTATATATACATAATACGTATATATACATATACGGTCTATATACATATACGTATATATACATATACATACGTATATATTACATATACTATATATACATATAGTATATATACATATAACGTATATATACATATACGTATATTACTATATACGTATATATACATATACGTATATTATAGCATATACGTATATATACATATACATTATATACATATACGTATAATATACAGTATACATATATATCCATATACATATACTATACATATAATATACATATACATTACATATACATATACATACATCTACTATACATACATATACATATCATACCATATACATATACATACATATACCTATACATCATATACATACTACATACATATACATATTACACAACATATACATATCATACATATACATTACATACATATACATAACATACATATACATATAACATACATATACATAATACATTATATACATACTATACATATACATACATATATATACATATACATATATATACTACATATACATTATACAATACATATCTAGACATATACATAATATACATATACATTACATATACATATATTACATTTAAACATATATATACATATACAATATATAGCATACATATATATACATACATATCATATAACATATACTATACATATGTATATATACATATATATACATATGCTATAATATACATACATACAATATATATACATATACATAAATACATATACATACTATACATACATATATATACATATACATACATATACATGTATATATACATATACATACCATATACTAATTATTATACATATACATACATATACATGTGTATATATACATATACATACATAACATATACATATATATACATATGTATAAATTACTATACATACATATACATATACATATATATACATATGTATATATATCATATCCATATACATACATATACATAGATATAACATATGTATATATACATATACATATATATACTATATTATATACCTGTATATATCATATACATATAGAGTACATATACATAATATACATATATATCATATGTATATATAACATATACATATAATTTACATAGCATATTATATATACATATACATACATATAATCTACATAGATACAATACATACATATATATATAAATATACATATAATACATATATATATACAATATACATAATATACATAGATAATGTGTATATATATATATATATACTGTTGACATTTCAGGGTGATATAGACACACTTCATTCTGGTTGTTTATGCGCGTGCAACGTTTCGCCAAAAGACACTTGGCATCATCAGGCTAAAATAGTTTTTAAAAAATTAATATACTATACTGCATAAAAGCTAATATAAATAATTTTTTTAAAAACAATAAAATAATCCTATATATCTAAAAATAAAACACCATTTATACTTAAAGACCTTGGTGTGTATGTTGGCTGGGTGGCAGAGGACTGAATGAACAATAGTTTACAGTAGCATTTCGGCTCGTGTGTGGCGACCGAAACGAGAGTCGGACAATCGAACAGTTTTTTGTGATATTATTTGATATATGTAATTGGTATGAAGTGACTTGGTTCTTAAAATCAGGGGACAAGTGCTTGAGTGTTATGACCAATGGTGTTTGTTGTATAGGGCATGAACTGTAGGTTCTTGGGTTTGTGAGAGACCTTCCCGCTCGTATCCGATCCGAATCCTGTTTCGACCTCGATTGTCTTACCATTGTTGTATGATGAATACTACTGCAAACGAATACACGCTGAAGTGTTATTTAAATGATGTATAGATAATAACCTGGTGGTGTAAACAACCTTATGACCCCTGACAGACATTTCATAGTAATAAGACATATAGAGAAGAAAGACAACTGGATATCCGAGCTTGACACTAGAGGTGGTGTTTGCCTCGCTTGACATGTTGAAACATATACATGATTTTCAGAGTAATACAGCGGAATGATCTCACCGTCCGACCATGCCCCGATTTGTTATGACTTTTTCGTATAGTGCACTGACTTAGATGACATTATGTGTAGGGCGAGTCGCTGGAGACCCATTCGGGGGGGGGGGGGGGTGGAGCTTCATCGCTCCCTGAGTAGACCAGCTCAGTAAGAAGCCTGTGAGATATGGTAACATTGTTAAAAGTGAGTTTGAAAGATAACCTGATGGCAATGTTTTTTACCTGTTAATTGTGATGTGAATGTCATGGCTGATGTGTGACACAGAAGTTTTTGTATGTGTGTAAGGAAGAGTGAGGGACCGTTTGTTGTCCAAGTATTTACAATGATAATAATTTGGATAGATGGGAAAAGGCTGCTACATGATAGAGATTGACTCGAGAGTATGGAGAGCGATTGACTGGAAGGGGAATGTAAATGTGAGCGGCAGTGTTGGCGAGAGCCGACCAAGTGATGAGGAATTCAAGACACATTTTGAGACAGTACTTATCCGACGCAGGCTGCTACTAATTATCCTGATATTGACACCAACCGACGATCCCCATTCTTGATGATCTAATTACTCCCCAGGATTGGAAACTGCACATCCGAAAAATGAAACCAGACAAAGCGGTGGACCTGACGGTCTAACTCCGGGCGTCCTCCTCGATGACTCCTGCGCCACTGGATCCTGACCCTGTCTCCACTCTTTAATAACGTATTTTTTTCTGGTCAATACCCTACATCTTGGACAAGAGCTAAGCTGTTTACAGTATTTAAGAAGGGGATAGGACTTTAACCCAAGTAATTGATCGAGGCATTAGTGTGACTATTCAATAACCAAAACTATATGACATGGTTTTTGTGGATGAACGCCTCACCACTGGTTTACACCTTACAGGAGCAGGCTGGTGCGGCAGAGCAGAGAGGGTGCCTAGAGCCCTTGCGGCTGTTGACAGATGTAGCACGGAGAACGAAAACTAGACCTGTTTGTAGCCTTCATATATTTCTCCAATGCATATTAATCTTGTTCCTCGTCACAAGTTGTTTTGAGTGTTTGAAGCAAGCAGGTTGCGGTAGGGTGATGTTGGCGGCGCTGATTGCAAGGTACCGCGTCACGGAGAGCATTATGGGCTCCGCGTGTGGTCTCACCGGCTAACGCCGGTTGTAAGGCAGGGACTGTCATACCTCTTGTTTCTTGTTCAATATATTTGTTAATGAATTGATAAAAAGAATAAAGAATGCATGCAACGCTGAACCCTTTCTACATGGTTACATATATTACTGCTAATGGACGATACTGTTTTATTGTCAAGACACGGACTGGTTATATTATGAATCAACTGGATGTATTGCGCATGTTTTTTGTCATGAGTAGGGTATGAAAGTGAATGTTGGCTAAGAACTAAATTTTTGTCATAAATGGTGAGGCTGGTCGACAGGGAACCGCTGTGTGTTGGGTGACATAGTGGTAGAGCCACTGTGAAGTTATATGTTATATCTGTTCCCCCTTTACATGTGATGGCTCTGTTTCATCGGCAGTGAAAGAAACATGCCAAGGTAAAATTCTGCCAAGTTTTGAAATTTTGTTTCTTTTATAGAAACACCGAATTGTGTTCCGTCATCGTAAACCGTCGAGTGTTTGATGCGCCCCTCACGTCGCACTTTGTATGGATGTGAATCGTGGTTCGGTGCCGACACGAAACCTGTTATTAAACTGTCCCACTGGCTGATGAAAAGCGTTGTTTAGGGGTAGAAAGAACATACATCTAATTTGTTCTGTTATGCTGAACTGGGGTACCCGACTTTGTCAGACTTTTTACAACATAAACAGCACAATTTTTTTCATAGGTTATAGGCTAGAAGGTCTGGCATGGAGATTGAAGTCCCTTTTCTTTTGTTGTTAGAATTTCTATGCAATGAAATACACCTGTTGCAAGATTATAATAGAATATACCCGAGATAAGTCCGGACATGTTCCTTATTGGGAGGAATGTACATAGGGCTATTTTGTCGTCAGATATCGGTCGAGATGTAATGTAATATATGGACATTATCTACGATTGGAGTGCATGATGTTTATAAACAAAGACATACAGTAAATGATCTGCACAGAGTCTCGTTCACGAGGTTCAGCAGTTTCAGGGCATTCACTGCTATTGAGAACGGGACGGTGACCAGTCGGGTGGCGTGTCGCCTTTCCTGTGGAGGAGCGTGTGTGTGTATGGTGTATCAGTCAGACGGAGAGGCATTGTCGTCTGAGAGTTGTCCTGTGACTCAATATTTTGAAAGATAGTTTTACCATTTAAGACTCTGGATGATTTTTGTTTTGCAATTTTAGTAATGATGTTTTAGGTGCAAGATTTTTAATGATATATTGGGTCGGGCGTATTATTAGTTTGTAGTTGTTAAAGTTGTTTTTTCTGAGTATAATTAGTGGTCTTGTAATCATACCCAATAATGTAATGGTTTGTTCATGGATATTTATAGTTGTTAGTGTTTTTCCGGAGTAATATTAACCTTCTTGTGACTACACTAGTTGTTATATTTATAATGATAGGTACCATTGTATATTTTAACTGTAATCTTAAATTATGAATGTATTATGTTTTGCTTGTAGTCAATAAACTAAACTAAAAACTAACTATGGATTCTATAATTACTATCACTAGGGTTAGTTTGCCTTGGATAGGATACTAAAGTCATTCATGTAGAAAAAGGGTGATCTAAATCATGTGAGTGTGAGCGGATTGCAGATTGCGAAGGGTGAAGAAATGGGTCGACCAGTACTTCAGAAACACCTTTATGTTCAGAAAGCCTAATGGTTAGATTTCTTGTTGTCTTCGCCGACGTATCGTAGCGTTACAGCTAGAACATTTGAAATCGTAAATTTATTAGCGATAAGAAGCTTTAGGTATAGAAGTCCTTAATTTGAAATTGTGTTCTTAAGATAATGAATTAGTAAAAATAAATTAAAACATTTTGAAAGTTTAGGAGATGTAAACTTAAGTAGATCATTGAGTTTTTTTTTCCGAATGGTGTAACTGAGATGCCGTAGTACCCCATTGAATGGTGAGTTGCAATGTGAACCTCCCTTTTGAAACGGAAGACTTTGAAATCTTCAAAAAAGTATTTTAATCTCATATTTGAACAATTAGAGAGAGCACATTTTTCATTTGCAATTTTTCAAAAAAAAAAAATAGTTAAGATTTTAGGTAGATCTCATTACTTCTAAAGTATAGCGTAATTCAAGTCTCTATCATTCTTGGTGCGTGAATGGGTCGACCATGAGAAATGCGAGAAAAAAAGAAGAAAAAAAATCATTTTTCAAACCAATGGCCATCCTCAAGCTCCGTTCTGTGCCATATATAGTGGATAACGTCATGATATCCACAAGTAAAATTACACTCTCCGTCCCATAATTAACTGAGATAGAGGGTAATCAAGTGTAAATAGATACAAATTGTAAAGTTACCCTCTCATACTTTTGTACACATACCATACCGCACTAA
Organism: Chionoecetes opilio; assembly: GCA_016584305.1. Classification (NCBI taxonomy): domain Eukaryota; kingdom Metazoa; phylum Arthropoda; class Malacostraca; order Decapoda; family Majidae; genus Chionoecetes; species Chionoecetes opilio. Next base: position 56,733 of record JACEEZ010020119.1, read on the forward strand.
TTGATAAAGTCCTACAACTATGCCGTCTAAATGCAACCATTCTGCATCCCCAATGAAAGCTTATTTTTGAATAATAGTCATCTCAAAATTTTATTACCGATTTTTTTCATTTTCAGCAGTTCTGCCCTCAAACCCCACCAATAACATATGGACCAAGCTTTTCTATCATATATAATGTGAAAAATATGCAAAAAAAAAAAAAAACATTCAGCACCGAAAAAGCATATATGACGACGTTATTTTTGAGACGCATTTTCCGGGGTAGTGTCAGCATGATATGACACGATTGTCCGTATGATTGTCCGCGGTATGAGTTTGTCCTGTCCCACCGATATGAACTACTTCATGCGTTCAATCTCAGTTGGCACATACACATCAGTAATGATGCTATAATTCGTATATTTGGCGCCTGGCCATTATTGTCAGCTGGCGACTATACGTTATCTACGGTAAGGGTTATCACCATAACTGTCCTGAGTGTCCAAGGTAAAGAAAAATTTTCCTGTGGCAACACTAGGCAAAGTGTCCGTAGGCAAATTGTCCGTAGGCAAATTTGTCCGTAGGCAAAATTGTCCGGTAGGCAAAATGTCTCGTTTTAGGCAAACTGTCGCGGTAGGCAAAATTTCCGTAGGTAAATGTCCGTAGGCACACTGTCCGTAGGCAAATTGTCCGTAGGCAAACTGTCGCGTAGGCAAACTGTCCGTAGGCAAACTGTCCGTAGGCAAACTGTCCCGTTTAGGCAACTGTCCCGTAGGCCAAACTGTCCGGGTGCCGTTTACGGCACTATAGCCATAAATGTAAAAAAAAAAAAACACTTATGTGGGTTCTTGCCATGAAAGACTAGAAACCACTTATTGCTACTACCAACTAAATCCTCCACATACTATCATAACTTCTACTACACCACTACACTCAATATTGTCAGTTTTTAAAAGTTACAACATATCGATATCATCATTAATATCTCGCAATGAATATTTAATATACCTATAGGAGTAGCCGTGGTGGTCCTGTCTGTCCCCCCCCCTGTCTGTTTTGGGTACCGAAACTGTAAATTCAATTTTTGATGAGAGTAGGCTCAAAAAATCCGTAAATAAATCGTAGGAGGTAGCGCTTGGTCCCCATGTCGATTGAATAATTTTTGAAGGGGGGGGGTTTTTTTTTGGGCTAAAACACTGTATATGAGTATTAGATTACACAGAAAGAACCTGCGGTAAACGGCTTGGCTGCATTTCATAAATTCTGTAGACTCATGGACATTACCCTTGTGTGGGGTTGCTGTGGGGAATTTGCTGAGTTTTTTACTTATTATCTGCAAATGTCCGTCGCCTGCATTAATGCTTTTTGCTAATGCTTTTTTTATGGTCAACCATGAGGACATGTGGCTGTCCTAACTGTCCCTAAGCATTTTAACATAATAAAAACAAACCACCACAAACACCCCCCCCACCAACCCCCCCTTCATATAAATTAAAAACATCAAACGATAATGTAGACGACACTTTTTTACTTGTTAAAATACCGAGCACAATTCCCTTATTTCTGAAGTAACTTAATTTTCAGCACCCAAAATTAAGTTCACATATGAAATTGATAAAAACATCATCCAAACTACGACCATTTTTAGACTATCCTAGTTTACTCGCTAAAAAATAATTACCTCTACCACCTCAGTCTATAAAAAACCTACTTTCACTGGCTTAGGAAACTCATATGTGTTTCATTATCCCTAACCTTTTTAAAATCAATACTAAAAAATTATAGACGCCTAGCTGCTACAAAAAAAAAACGAGATGCTATAGTTTCTCATCTAATTGGTTTTCCTTTGATAATGAGGATTCTAAATTCCTTACTGAAGTTTTTCCAAAACAATGGCTACTGGGCCCATCAAATTAGATTGAACATGCCACTTCATCTCGACTCGAAAGTTCTTAGAATAAACAAGTTGGCATACCCAGTAAGTCGAACGAACGCGCGAACCGCTATATTAGGACAGCTACACTATGTTATATACTCCCATTTTACGGTGCCATCGTCAGTTACACATTCCGGAAAAAAAGCTCAATGATCTACTTAGAAAATCATAAAATCTGCCTAACTTGCAAATTTCAAATCTATATTTTTACTCAATTATTGTTAAAAGCTTAAGAACTCTTTCAAAATAGAAAGACTGATACCTAAAGCCTCTTAATTTCTAAAAAGATAATTGCGATTCAGTGTTCTAGCTGTAGACGCTAGATTACGTCGGCGAGACTGCAAGGAAATCTAACTGCCTTAGGGCTTATCTGAGGGCTAAAGGTGTTTCTGCACGTACTGTTGCGGTACCGCTATTTCTTCACCTCGCAATCTGCAATGCCGCTGCACACTCACATGATTTAGGGATCATCCGCTTTTTCTATGAATGACTTTATTATCCTTATCCTAAGGTGCACATCTACTCTCTTAGTGACGACTAATTATTTAGAAGCTTATAGCACATCAGCATTTGTCCCGCCTGATGCATATTAATAAGGCCAAGTGATTTCATCACGCAGCTACATATACTCAAATGACTACCACTGTTTCGATTGGGGCCGACTCTCGGTTCGATCGCCCCACACAAGCTGAAATGTCACGCATCGAAACATAGATGTTACATTCAGCTCCTCTATGCCAAGCCAGACAGCATAACACTCCCTGCGTAAAAACCAGGTCCCGTTAAGTAGCACATTATATTTTATTTTATTTAGTTACTTAAATTTTAATTAAAGTATTTTAGATAATATAGGATATTTTTATTGTTTCTTAGAATTATATTTTTTGTTGTTTCGCTTTTTAGCATTCCATATATTAATAAATTTTGGCTATTTTCTAGGTGGCTGTATGATCCAAGTGTCCTTGGCGAAACGTTGCGCTAACCGCCGGCGTATTGGACCAGGGTGTCTTTGTCACCCTGAAACATCAAGATATGTTACTGCCAATATATATGAAATCATATTATATATAAGGTAATGCTAATATGTTATATATATATATGATATATATAGCATATATATATTTAGTATTTAGTTATTTATATATATATAGGTAAATATATAGTATATTTTATATATTATTGCTATATTATCTATCTACTAGTAATAGTTATACATGTATGTTATAAGTATTATTATATTATTTATATATTATATGTATATCTATATATATACTATACAGTAGTCAATATATATGGTATATAGTACTATCTTTATAATATACTATTAGCAGTAATATATATAGATATAAACTATAATATAGTATATAATAAGTAAATTAATGTATATACTAAACAGGTATAATATATGTATAATATTATAGTACTACTTATATACTATGATTATATAATATTATAATGACACGTATGATATATACTACCTATATTATAAATTACATATGGATACTATGTATATATACTATATGCCTATATTATTGATTTATTATATAGTTTGATACTACCTCAGTATATTATGATATATATAGACGTATATATATAGCATGTATATATTAATATATATACAGTATATGAATAGTACTATTATAATATATATAATCTAATAATACAGTATAATATTATAAAGTTATATATTATTAATATATATATATAAAGTAATGATATACATGTATAAAACTATACATATAGCAGTATATATATATATATATATCAGTATACTATGAGTATAAGTATAATAATATAGTATATATATATATGATATTATATATATAATAGGTATATAATATAGTTAGTATATAATATCCTAATATAGAGCTCAGATAGTCCAGTATATCTATCAACTATCTTATTAATAATCCAGTATCTATACTATATAAATATAATAGCAACAGTATAATAATACTTATATATACTATATACGTAATAAATATATACTATGTTCGTATCTCAATAGTATATCACTTCCTCCTACGTATTATTAGTACTCAGTACTCTATGATATATATACTACTTATACTGATATAGCATCAGCAGGTATATTCTGTATAGCCTAATATAATGATAGTATATTATCTCATATAACAAGTATATATATATTATATGAATAGCTTTAAGTACTATATATATATTAATTATGTAGCAGTATATGCTATATATACATAAGTACTATAGTACATACATATACTATATAAAGCGGAATATATAATACCTAGTATAATAATATAAATACGTAGTATATATCCAATATATCATATATATACAATATACTATATAGCAATACATACGTCACATATATATATGTATAATTATATAATAGAGATGATACCGTATATATATAGTATACATAAAAAAAATAAATATAAATAATATATATATTATATTAATATGTATATATTCTAGTACAGTGATATATACTATATATATAGCAGTATATATATATAGTATGATAGTAATATATATATATATTATTTAGTCAGTGCATATTACTATATAGGTACTATATATATAATATATACAGTGAATATATATATATTATGATATACTACAGGAATTATCTATATATTAATAATTAATATATTTAGATTATATATTAGCCTATATAATATAGTTAGTGAACTATATTATATTCAGTATATTCATAACCTATCTCAGTTAGTAGGCCTGGTATATCTGGATATGCTATATACACAGGTATATCTAGTCTATCGATATTTATATATCACTAGAGGTACTAGGCCGTATATATTACTTTCATTCTCGGTGCATCAATCATCTTCCTG
>JACEEZ010020120.1:0-15147 GCA_016584305.1 Chionoecetes opilio
TGTTCATAAAGAGCTCTTCAGTTTTCATGCACGTCCAGCCTTTTGCACCTCTTATTAATTTTCTGCAACGCTTTTCGCTATTGCAGTTGTCAGGGCTTCCATTCTTGCCTTTCTCTTGCATATCCGTTTCACCGTGACTGGAGTGGTGGTGATTAGGTGGTGGAAAGGCGGCGATGGTTAGGGTATTGAGATTTTAGAAGTTTTTCCCAAGGGTGCTATACTCGCGCCGTCCCCACACACAAACCTGACCCTTCTCTCTCACTCTTCTCCGTCTCTCTGCTCTCTCTCTCTCTCTCTCTCTCTGTCTCTCTCTAACTCTCTCTCTATCTCTCGCTACTATCTCTCTCTATCTCTCTCTTCGTTTCGTCTCTCCTCTCTCTCTCTCTCTACTCCTCCTCCTCTCTTCCTCTCTCTCTCTCTCCTCTCTCTCTCTCTCTATCTCTCCTCTCTCTTGCTCTATGCTCGTCTCTGATCTCTCCTCTCCTCGTGCGTCTTCTCTATCTCTCTCTCTCTCTCTCAAACGGGCAAATATATCAGCGACAAAGGAGAGAGAGAGAGAGTGTTTAATGTGTGATAAGGAACAGCGGACGCGAAGTAAATAAATGTGGAGAATAAAGGAAAGGAGAGAGGAGTCTTAAGGAGAGGAGTGAACGATGGACGGGAAGAAAGGGTGGAGGCAGGTGGGCAGGAAATAGAAGAAGGATGGAAGGATGAGGAGGAAGGAGGGAAGGAAGGGGTGCGGAGGAGGGTGGGTGTAAAAGGAAGGGAAGAGTTAAGCCATGGTGTAGAGGAGGAAAGTTCATTTTAAACAAGCATTTTATCGTTTATTTTTTTGTGATAATTATTCTTTTCTTATTGTTTTGCCTCCCAATCAGATATTTGTTGTTGTTTGAGTGACTGAAGAGGTCCAGGTCCGCTGGTTGTATTTTGATTGTAGGTATGTATGTTAGTTGTCTATTTCATATCAAATATGTGTATAATTTATTTCAATTAATAACTACCACGGTAAATGGTCTCACTGCCCTTGTAGCTTCCTTATGTTCTTATGTTCTATTTTGTTTATGTAATATTTTCGAGCACCACACACACACACACACACACACAACACACGACACACACACACACACCACAGGACACACACACACACACACAACTACATATTACACACAAACGAGGAGGGAATGGAGTCCGAGTGTATCTACGGGCGAGATGGGGATGGATTAGGTTGTGGATTTAGCACAAACACTCACAGCGCAGCCATCATATCTTACTCTCCCTTCTGACTGATCTGACCCTGAGACTCCCTACGGTTCTGTGGTAATGCCCGGAGATTCGGAAGAGACAGGATGGAAATTCCTATCATACAAAGTTCCCGGGTATGTAGTTTAAGAAGGAAAAAGGTGTCAAATAATGCATATGTTGTTCTGGGGCAGTAGTTTGGCACCTTAGACAGCAGCATATGGAGGAACAGGGTATGTTTCTATTATATTAGCGGTCAATCAACTGTTTGTCTGGTTCGTAATATTATAGCACTATTCTAGTCATGTTTTTCTTCTGTCTCGCACAGTTCTAATCTTCCCCCCCCCCTACAAGCCCTCCCCCAGTTACACTCCATGGATACGATGTCCAATATGCGTGGCGTAACATTTATTTCGCGATCATCGATTAAACTAGTATGATTTGCGAAAAACTTTCTAGTCTCCCCTTTCCCTCCTTGACAGATCAAGTGAAACACTCGTTAGATTCTTAATGTCCCTTCACAAGATTAGACTACAATAGTGACAGATTGACGTTGTTATAAATGGGTGGGTAGTCGAGTTATTTGCTAAATTAAAAGTCTGACCTAAAGATTTATGTTCCCCGACTCCGATTTTACCTCGGTGCTCTCTAAGAAAACGCTGGTTCGTGGGGCGTTGACCGAAAGGACTTAGTATACACCTTTTCACGGATATTAGAATGAGAACGATCTTAAATTCTTCTATATCAACGTAAAATGAACTGCATTTATAGGCAAGCCTATTTCATATGTATACTGTTCATTAAGTAATTGTAGAGTCATTTCGAGGTCTGATAATCCCTTCAGGGAAGCCGTTCATAGGTATCCGAAGACATTCTATTTCCCGATTCTGTACCACGCCTCGTTTAGGTCTACCACGAGGGAAGTCAGTCTCCACTCACTTCCATCAAGGTAAGACCCGAGGCAGTAACTCGCCTCCTATTTCCCCCCCCCCTCCTGTTATAATATATCTATCTATATATCCAATATAGGTTACAGTTGTTTAGTTTTCATTAACGCATTTAGGAGGCCTTGTCCCGTCAGTATAAAAGTGTTAGTAAATAAGTCTCTCACTCAAATTCCCTTAAGGTTCCGGTTGACGTATCTCCAGTCTGGAGAGAAAAAAAAAAAAACAATCGCACATGGTTTAGTGAACGCGAACAACATCATTACTTTTACATGTTCCCCCCCCCCCTTATACGTAGATGGGAGTTCTAAGAATAGTAAGTTCAATTGAGTTAGGTTATGCCTGGAGGGCTTTTCCTGGCCGAATAGAGTTTATATATGTACCTAAGGTCTCAAACAAGAGAAATAATATTTCATTTGATGAATAAACCGGAGGGATGTTTAAAAGAAGCTTCTGTGTTTATTGCCCCAAAACCCCCAGGGTGATTATTCGCCTGTTTATGGAAATACGTTCCCGAGAGTCTCCAAAAAGAGGTTTAAGCTCACTCGCGTTGTAATTACTAAGTATTCCACCCCGGACTACCAATATTCTCATATCGTAAATGGTGTTCAGGGGAGTAACCATAGGAAAGCTACTCGCCTTGCTGAAACTGGGGTGGCACAGCATTCCTCAGTTACTAACTTATAGTTCATTCCAATCAAGTTTGTGTGACGAGGATTGATGTTAATGAGTCAATGAAGAATTATAACAAATTAAATTGCATTTTCACACAAAAGGTGTCGCGCAGGAAACTCGAAAAACCCTTTGGGCAGTCACAACGTGGGACTTAAGCGGTGGGATTAATTATTTCCTTTCAGATAACAGTTCCAGAATCTCACCTTGGGAAAATAGCAAGATAAAGTCAAATTCGGTTATTTTCATTACAGTTAATCGGATCAACTCCTTACCATAGTATGCTCATTAGATCCTTTCTCCCTAAAACCAAACACCCACCACATATGAACCATGACCATGTGGCAGTGAGCGTAAAGAAGCGAAGCCGGACACAGCCGCACAGGCGTCCGGCGGGCCCAGGCAGAGCCGCGCGGGACAGAGCCTTCACAGCCGTCGCCGCCACAGCCAGCCGTCCGACACGCCGTCACAGCCGTCGCTCGCCACAGCCAGCCGGCACGCCCGCAACCACAACCATGGCAGAGAGAGGGCGTGAAGCCTCGTCGGGAGGGAACTCCTGGAGTCTCAGCTACCCACTGACGTCGTTATGTGAGTTACGCTAATAACCCAAGCGCTAGAGGAACATGTACGAATTCATCGCCGCTGGGAGCGACAATCGTGGACGCCACCTCCAAGAAGGGCCGACACAGGCTCAGGGCAGGGGACACACTCCCTTAGTTTCCAAGTGATCCTAGAGGTGTTGTCCCAGACTAAGGAAAATGGTTACATCTCGGAGTGTCCCATCGCCTAAGGTATCCGACCCGATGGTCGAGCCAGACAGAGCCATTACTACCACCCACCGTCTGGCCTAGGACGCCAGCGACATTTGCTGGTCGATAGCAAGGACCTCGACGACATACTGCCTTCCGCACTCTCAAGCTTCAACCCGACCTACCGCGAGACCTCCTAGAAGACTATGACGCGAGGGTGTTCAGTGCAGTGTGAGTTAAGCATTAGTTAATCGTTAGAAAATCAGGAGGAAGAATTATTTTGAACATGAACTTGATCATTTATTTTTGTGTGGGACTTGACAAGGTTAATATCTACTCTTGTTTCGGGTAATTGTTATACCCAGTAGGAGGTTGATTGGGATACCAGTCTCTCAGAATTCATTAACGACCAGTCTGTTCGGGTCTGGGAGGAGTTATTTTAGTTTAACTTCAAGTTAAATCACCCGATCTTGCGGAGGATTCATGTGAAGGTTGTGAAGCACGAAAATGCACGTTAGAAATAGACACTGAGTGTCAAGGAATGAGTGTGTGTCGGGCCTAGCTAAACAATTTGGTTAGGAGATTTCTCATTTCGTAGGTAATTTCGCGAGTATGCTTACTGTCACGGTGGCATCAGGCCTCCAGCAATACCATTGGCTCACTGCGGGCTCCATGTGTCGGCTTGTGCCGGGTACCCGTTATCGTGCACCGCTGGCAGGGCGACCTGGTTTCCGGCAGATAAGCGCAGATGAAAGCCGATGTCGGCCTCTGCAGCGGGAACCATGATAGCGGGCCAATTATTGAATAAATTCGTACGAGGCCCATACACGTCCATTCACCTAGAGACTCCGGCCCCAAGGTCACACTATTTTTTGATTGAAGTCATCGGAGTGACATGAATGGCCGCGGGGCCGAAGGACGTAAGTCAGGGTGCAAAGCTTGGATTAAGGCATCAATTGTTGATTATTAGTGGCTCTGAATGCGTAGCAGGCAGTCAGCTGTTGGCCACTGCGCGCCCGTTGTCTCGTAGACCAATATTTCACAAAAATCTTTACCAGTGGAAGTGAACGCCCGAGGCGATACATTTATATGCAGTTTCACAGGCCCTCCAGGCTGAGGACGACTTCATCTATCGCACAAAGACTTATTATATAGGTTACGTAGGAAAGGGTGATGACATCTTAAGAGATGATAAATGCCTTCAAAAATAACACAGGACATAGGAGACAAGAGTTATAAACAACACGCCTCAGGCTAGAGCAAACGGAACGGAGCTGCTATTTTGTTGTGTTTTCACAGTTTAATTAGTACATGGTAAAATTCTAGAGTCCTTTCCCGCCCTTATTAGTGCTTTTTTTTCCTTCAGACCTTAACAGATCATTTCAGATACCTCTAACACGTAAATATAAAGTGGGGTGAGATGCCACCTGCAACCCCCCTGCCCCCCCTAAATGACCCCATCCTCTGGATCCCCCAAAATAATATTACTAATCTAACCTCACTATAACTACCAAACCTTACCAATAACCTCCTAGCGAGACTTAATTGCGGGGAAACTAGAATTTTACCAGGTTAGGTTAGGTTATATTGAGGTAAGGTTAGTAATACATTTTTTGGGTCCTTCTAGGAGGCTATTAGTGAGGTTAGGCTTGGTTATAGTGAGGTTAGGCTAGGTTATAGTGAGGTTAGAATAGCAATATTTACCATAGTAAATTTTTGAGGGGTTCAGGGGAGTCGTTTAGGGGGGGAGGGAGGGTGAAGGGGCAGCTCTCCTCCACTTTATAATTACGTGTTAGAGATATCACAAGTGATCTGTGAAGGTCTGGAGGAAAACCCCTCGCTAATAAGGGCGGGAAAGGACTCTAGAATTGTACCGCTTCAGGGAGTTAAGTAATAAGGCTTGTACGTGGAGAAGATGTTTACTTGGTGATTGGGGTCTACTGTAATGCAGTTTAAAGCATCACAAGGCACGAGTTATAACCGTCCCCAAGTTATAGAACTGACAATTTGCAGCATTTCTAATCCCTATAACCCGACGGAAATGAGATATAACACATGGGGGGTCTGGAGGGGCGAAATCCCCCCCTCCTCCCAGCGAGGTTATAATAGGATAAGTAATCAGTGCCCAGGCTAGATTAGTTAACTAGTGGGGGTGGGGGTCTGGATGGGCGCAGCCCCCCAATTATTTCAGGAGAATTTTGGTCAATAGAGGATATTGTATTAAACTGCAGTTTTACTGGTAATTGTGATGAATGGGTGTCTGATGTAGCCTTTGGTACAGTAGTACTGACCCTACTATATACTGGGCTGATATTTAGAACATGACTGTGTCTGGATTCAAGTATTTTTCCCCTTTCTACTGTTCCTATAGGTGAGAACGAGTGTGAAAGTAACAATGAAATGTTGTGCAAACAATTTTTTTCTTAGACTAGATTAGTTTAAGGGCAAGACTATGTTAGGTTAGTTTAAGGGCAAGGCTAAGTTAGTTTAATGGTTTGAATAGGTAATTATTTGATACTTTTACAAATGGAGTGTTTTTTCCAGTCATAACGTCTAAAAAGTGTATTTTTAGAAATGTTGTCACAACTTTTAACTGTGATCTTCATTTAAAGAAGCAACACCTGCCTCGGTTCTACTGCAGTTTAATACATTACAAGGCACGTAGTTATAACGGCCTTCAACTTGTAAATCTCACATTAGCAGCATTTCTAAGATATTTTGGTACTTTCAACTATTAATTGAGTATGTGGATAAAATTGTTCTATTCCTATGTATTCTGATGTGTTAAGAATGATGGTCTTTTTAAAAATTGTCGGAAATGCCTCATTTTGCAGTTATCTCCCAATTACTCTTGCTTCAGGTTAGGCTACGCAACCAATGTCCTGGTTAGGTTAGTGGCTATTATTTTACACACTCTGTGCCTGATCTCAATTCTAGGTAAAGATGCATTGCGTATGGATTTGGTAGAGTGTAAATGTTAGTTTATGCGACACCCCGAAAGTGCAGAAATAGGTGTAGGAAAAAAATGATAAATGTCGTATATGACCAAAGTTTAGCATACTATAAGGATTACTAAATAACATTTCTCTCTCAATTTCACAGGATTTGTACAATGCAACAAGTTTAAGTAGCTAATCATTAAATAGTTTAGACAGCTTTTCATCCATTATGATTTGCACCAACATTCTTTGTATTGTGGTCTATCTATTATATGGTCTTTGTATTGTGGTCAGTGGCGTACCCAGAAAATTGAAAGGGGGGGCCAATATATATATATATATATATATATATATATATATATATATAATATATATATATATATATATATATATTATATATATATATATATATATGTCTAATTTTGTTTATCTCTATCTATCTATCTATCTATCTATCTATCTATTATATATATATATATATATATATATTGCTCATATATATATATATATATATATATATATATATATATATATATATATATATATAATAGATAGATAGATAGATAGATAGATAGATAGATAGAGATAAACAAAATTAGACATATATATATATATGAAATATAAAAAATCGTATAATAAAAATATTGGTGCTATCTATATATTTATTGGTTATATTTTTTTCTTTGTAAAGGGGGGAGGGGGGCCATGGCCGCATGGCCTCCCCCCTCGGTACGCCACTGATTGTGGTCTATATTGTATTGTAAGGTGTAATTGAGGTGATTGCAGGTTGAACAATCTCTTTTGTGAAGATTATTGGCCCATAGAACAAATAAGATATCTGCAAAGAGTTATGTAAACTTATGACAGTGCATCGGATCATGAAAATCTAATCTTAGTTTTCTTTTTCAGAGCAACTTGTGATCAAAGCCTTTTAGGTGGTGAAGAAGGCACCAACATGTGAGCATGGCACATATGGTCTTTATCCCAAGGTGTTTGTATCTTTAATGAAACAGAAGAGGACACCAGTGGCCTGCTGTACAGGACCTGTACACCAGTACTGGCCCTGCACATCTGACAGATGGTGGGAATTCTATTATTTATCCGATTTGCTATGGGTTGAGACTTAACACCTCTGGTCGTATATGTTTTCATTGGTTTAGGTAAACCTGATAATTTTCTGATACATTTCGGTTATCTTTTTTTCTTAACCTAACCTAACCTAATTTACAGAGATTGATAGACTTTCAGGCTACATTTTCCTTCTTCCTTCTGTTTAACGTCAGATTTTCCCATAATGTCTTATGAAGTTAGACGATCGATGATACTTATCCAATTTTATTCTCGGCGTTCATCATTTAGATTTGCAGCATCTCAATATTCATGACTTGTCACATATAGTACATAGTACATGAATAGTGCGTGAGCAGGATGACAGCTCCCATAAGAGCCATAAGAGTCTTCCCTGTTATAACTATACGTTATGGGTAAAATTGACATATATATATATATATATATATATATATATATATATACATCTGTGCCTATAGCGCCTGTAGGCAGTGGTGACCCAGGGCTCGGATGGTAGGCTCTGGAGGTTCACTTGAGGGCTCTGATGGTTGGTCCTCGCCCGTGGTGGCGCAGGCAGAATTCTTATAGTGACGCCTGTGAGTAGAGGCTCATGCCGCCCCCCTGTGTCCTCCGATGCACTCGCAGTCGAAGCTAGAGTTTTATGGGCAGCATGTGGGTGTTCTTAGGCCACTCGACGGTGCAGAAAGGTTTGGGTTTCTTCGGGGATCGAACTCGGGTTACCGAAAAACGCCAGTCGGAAACGCTAACCACTCCGCTACCTCCCTCCCATAATATATATATATATATATATATATTATATATATATATATATATATATATATATATATATATATATATAATATATATATATATATATATATATATAAAATATATATATATATATATCATTTATTTATCTATTTAATTATTTATTTTCATTCCCTGTATTTGTTTATTTATTTCGTTATTTGTCTGTTCATTAATAGAAATTTCCACATTTGTCTGGGCTTTTTTTTCCACTTTTGTAACACATAAGTGATTATATTTTTATGAAATTATATTTATAACACAATTACTTTTGTTTCATTTACAGTAATTTTATACTTGTAGCATCGGCCTGATGGTGTATTAGGGCACACAATGTGAATTGCATTGCTGACTGCCAGTGCCAGACTGCCTCAACCACAGGCAAGACTGATATACTGCAGCCGAAACTGATGATTATGGCTTGATTTGAAGTAATAGTGATAATTTTATTGCTTTGGTGCACTATATATGGTCCTTAGCTCATACTGTAAGAGTTGAGAACCCATTCAATCCTGGCAACAGGTTATTCCATTCACAAACCTGTGTTCATTTAAAAGTGGGCGGTGTAGCACGCCGACTAGCTGCCCTGCCCGATAGCTACCCTGCCACGACTACGCACACGCTGCAGATGACGTCACACAGGAAAACATTGGCCACACCTCCCAGGACCAGAACATATCATCAGATTCGCTTATTTAACCTAAATAAGTCTACAAAACTTAACCCAAACCTATCTGAACCTAACCAAACCTAAATCAAATCTAAACCAAGCCTTAACTTAACCTATAATCAAACTTAAAAGTAAAACCCAATATACCTTTCTATTATCATATAAAAATAAATGGTTAAATTTTTGGTTAAGTTAAGGTTTGGTTTAGGTTTGATTTAGGTTTGGTTAAATTTTGGATAGGTTTTGGAGTTAAGTTTTGTAGACATATATATATTTAGGTTAAATAAGCGAATCTGACGATAATGTTCTGGTCCAGAGGCGTAGCCAATGGTTTTCCTGTGTGACGTCATCTGCCGTACGTGCGTAGTCGTGGCAGGGTAGCTATCCGGGCGGGGTAGCTAATCGGCGTGCTACATCGGCATTAGGAACGGTAAAACGATTCAACTGCTTTGTCGGCCTGCTTGTGGCACTATTCAACTGCTATATTGGCCCACTTGTGGCACTATTCAAATGCTAAGTCGGCCTGCTTGTGGCAGTATTCAAATGCTAAGTCGGCCTGCTTGTGGCACTATTTGGATGCTAAATCGGCCTGCTTGTGGCACGATTCAGTTGCTGTGTAGGCCCTCTTATGGCACTATTTGGATGCTAAATCGGCCTGCTTGTGGCACGATTCAGTTGCTGTGTAGGCCCGCTTATGGCACTATTTGGATGCTAAATCGGCCTGCTTGTGGCACGATACAGTTGCTGTGTAGGGCCTCTTATGGCACTATTTGGATGCTAAATCGGCCTGCTTGTGGCACGATTCAGTTGCTGTGTAGGCCCTCTTATGGCACTATTTGGATGCTAAATCGGCCTGCTTGTGGCACGATTCAGTTGCTGTGTAGGGCCTCTTATGGCACTATTTGGATGCTAAATCGGCCTGCTTGTGGCACGATACAGTTGCTGTGTTAGCCCGCTTATGGCACTATTTGGATGCTAAATCGGCCTGCTTGTGGCACGATACAGTTGCTGTGTTAGCCCGCTTATGGCACGATTTAGATGCTATGTCGGCCCGTTTGTGGCTCAGTAGTGGCAATAGTTTGGTTACGGATTGCCGACACAGATCTGACACAGAAACGTAACGTAACCGACACAGGCCCGGGGTGCAAACATGTGTAATGCCCATTATTCGGGAGAGATAGACTGAGAATTATTATCATATAATTCCCGAGTTATGTCTCGTAAACAGTTCATTTTTTTGGTTTCACGGGTGACTCATCGCCCTTCTTTCTTATCCGCCATTTTTTCTCATCTTCTTTCCTTCCTACGCGCCATTTTGTTTATCTTCTTTCCTTCATTCCCCGCCATTTCTTTCTTCCTTTCTCCATTCCCCCCCCCGACATGCCGGGTGCGAGTCAAAATTCGTGGGATAATTATTCCGCGATCAGTGATAACTAATGGGTTCAAATCTTTTCATCCTTCCCCAACTATCTTATCAGATCAAGGAACACTCCTAGATTCTTAATGTCTTTCAAAATAATCCCCATCGTATCGATCATGTTCATAAATGGATATCTTAGTAAAGTTATACGCTAAATTGAAAGTCTACCAAATTTCTATGCAACACTTCCATACCCTCTCACTCTTGAAAACGCGTTCGGACTTTTGACATGAAAAGTAAACACACCCTTCTTGGGTATTAGATTAAACATATTAAACTCTTCTATATCAAAGTAACAGGTTTGTATTATAGGCAGCCTTGTCTTAGGTACACGAGTTTCATTATTTAATTAGTTAGTTCGGGATTATAAGCTCTTCATTTGAGGTCACGTCGAGACCATTCAAACAACTCCCCTTTTTATGCCGAGGGCCATGACTCCATGAGGAGTCAGTCGTCTCTACACTTCATTGTAGGTAAGACCTCTGCACCTCGCTCCTGTTTCCCCCCTTCCTTGGTATGATATATCTATCGATATGCTCATATTTAGGTACTGTTGTTCAGTTCACTAACGCATAGGAGGCCTGCCCCATCCTTATAAGTGTTATTAACGGAGTCGTCTCTACACTTCATTGTAGGCCGACATCTTGTCCTTGACGGAAAAGGCCACATGGTACTATGAATCCTCACCACAACTCATTACTCTCACATTTTCTCCCCTATATATATATCTTCCATGTGTAATTATAAATATTCAGCGGTATGTTACTTAAGTGAAGGATAATTCATTAGAAGGATTCAGTGAGGAGGGTTATGCTCATAAGAGCTTCCCTTCATCAGATAGGAAGAGCTTACCTTCAGCACATAGGAAGAGCTTCCTGTATCAGGGTGTAAAGTTTTTTCTTACATCCGATTAGAGTTTTCCGGTGTTGGATTAACCCTTATATGTTGTATGTGATCTCAAGCAAGAGACATACTATTTCAGTATGAATAAATAGGATGATGTTTTCAAATATAGTTCTTGTGTTTATTATAAAACCCCAGGTGATTATTCTGTGTTAGGACAGTAATTCCCCACACTTCCAAAAGAGTCAGCCTTACTCGGTATAGTTCCACGTATCAATTACGACTACCAAAATAAATCTAATCTTAATATTATTCAAACGCGCCCAGGGAGTTACCTAGAGAACTACTCGCCTGAGCTGGTGGCAGCACCCCCTTAACTCACACCCTGTTCCCTTAACCTAAACCCTTACCCCTTCCCCTTAAATACATCCCCCATTTCATTACTCTCCGCAGTGAGAAGTGTTCATACTATAACCACATAGTGAAGTCATAAGACTAAGTTAAATCCTCCATTCAAGTTGTAATCAAATGAAAAATCATAATCAATTAATATCATTCAAGTAACGTTGACCAGTTATAAACTCCCCATAGGAGTTACCAGCAACACACTGGTAGTTTTGCGGTGGGATTTTATTTGTATCGGTCATAAGATACAATAAGTTTTAAAGTCTCTTCAAAACCCACAAAATTCCAGCAACACACATGAACGCACAAGTTGTCGGTCCTCAGCCAGGCCGATAACTTCATTACGGTTTGCCGACTCAATGCCAATATGTCGTTTGTGATTTACCGACACTGATTTGATGCCGGCCCGTAATGACAATGTTTGCTGGGCTGGTTCGGTGAGAGGAGTATTTTAATTCGAGATGGTCGTACGACTACTCAACTACAGTCAGCCAGCTTGAGGTGGAGCGATATTTCAGGACTTGTTAGGCGCTTGTCAGTAACCATGAGGGTAGCCGGTGTGCGCCCCTGGGACATTCCTAGCAACGAGAATTAGGATTGAGTCAGGTTTTTGACGACCACGTTACGCAGGTCGGAGGTTTATTGGGATACTTCCTTCTCATTGGATATTCGTGTAATCTAAACACATTCAGATACCCGTTTCAAAGAATAGAAGAATTTCTATTGAATTTACCATAAATTCGTCCCATACACACACATCCTATGGGGAGTTTTCTAATAAGCTCACGCTCAAGCCTGTCTCTCAGGCTGTCACATCTTCTGCTCTGTGAGGTGAATGATCTATCATTTACCGTAAATTCTCTGTACTTTTTTGGGGACATATCAAAATACCCTTCAATAAAAACAACTGAACATTTTCTTAATAAAAAATGTAGTTTATCATTTTATTTGTCTGCACTTGGTGAAAATATTAGCAAAACAATTGAATATTTGAAAAATCAACTTTAAAAATCTTTTCTTTTCAAAAAAAAAACACAAGTTCAAGCAGAATGAGGCTTCAGAAAATATTACTTGTATGTAAGCATTCACTGAGTACCTATTTTGGGTGTATATGTCTCTCTTACGACGAACATTTAACCAAGAAGTAATTTAAGTGCTTGGCCCCTCAACGAAAGTCCTCTATCGAAGACAATACATGGTCTTGTTTACTATTTCCCCCGCCGCGAACTCTAAGCCCTCCACCTCAATCTTTCCCTTGAATACCCTATGTCCTCGGGTTTACCCTATTGTAACGAAGGAGGGTGGGGGCAAACCACCCCTCTCAAATTCGTCACACTAACGGCTCGGGGCTATGGAGGAGACGGAAAGGACTGCAAGGAGACTTTTACTGCTGTGCACGGCCTTATTACCCCAACTACTACTACCCACAGTATATATAGGACTGCACGTCTGTCACGTAACTACACGCGCCACTCCGCTCCGCCCCCAACAAACACAAATCACAGTCAAAGCACGAAATAAGGAGACGAAAGTCTTCTTTATGGGGAAACGGTATGTGGAGCGGATGCCCCGAATAAATTCCAGTAGAGGATAGAGAGTGTGAGAGCTAAGCGGGTGATGATAGTTAGGATGACATGTAGCCTGTGGTATTTAGAAGTTAGGAGTATCAGTGATATGAGCTGTGAGGTAAGGAGCGGCGCTGTGGCGATAAGGCGCTAGCTGTCCATCCCCGTGTCGTTCAACAGGGGAAAGTGGGTGATAGCAGATCCTGCCGGCGGGATGGTTTCTGTGGAGATGCTGAACGCCACACTCTGTTTGGTTAAATGTTCGTCTAAGAGAGACATATACACCCCAAAAAAGGTAGGCTACTCAGTGAATGCTTTCATACAAGTAGATATTCCTGAAGCCTCATTCTGCTTGAAACTTGTGTTTTTTTATGAAAAGACGATTTTTAAAAGATTGAGTTTTCAAATATTCAATTATTTTGCCAATATTTTCACCAAGTGCAGACAAATAAAATGATAAAATACATTTTTATTAAGAACTGTTTCAGTTGTTGTATTGAAGGGTAATTCTGATATGTCCCAAAGAAGTACAGAGAGTTTACGGTAAATGATAGATCATTCAGCCTCACAGAGCAGAGGATGTGAGATGCGCGAGAGACATCTGGCGGTTTAGCTTCGAAAACTCCCCATTGACACAGCTTTAGAAAGGAAACGGGAGATCATGAGTAGTAAGTTTGATATTTAAGAATTTTAAAAACTCCCGGAGAATAGACGTGCGTAATGCCCGGAGATTCGGAAAGAGACAGGATGGAAATTCCTATCATACAATTCCCGGGTTATGATTTTAAAAAGGAAAAAGGTTCAATAATCATATGTTGTTTCGGGGCAAGTTGTCACCTAGACCCAGCATATGGAGGAACAGGGTATTCCTATTATATTTTAAGGTCAATCAAATCTTTTCTGTTCTCGTAATATTATTTTCTATCATTTTTCTTTCTTTCTCCCACTTCTATCTTCCCCCCCCCCCCCTCCCCCCAATACACTCAGGATACGAGTTTAAATGCGTGGGACATTTATTTCGCGATCATCGATAAACTAGTAGATTCAAAACTTTTCATCTCCCCTTACCCTCCTGAAGATCAAGGAACACTCTTAGATTCTTAATGTCCTTCAAGATAGACACAATAGTGACAGATCACGTTTATAAATGGGTGGGTTAGTCGAGTTATTTGCTAAATTAAAAGTCGACCAAATTTATGTTCCGACTCCGATAGAAATAGTCTCTCTAGAAACGCGTTCGGGGCTTGACCGAAAGGAAAGTAACCTTTCCCCGGTATTAGAAAAACATATTAAATTTTCTATATCAAAGTAAAAGAACTGCATTATGGAGCCATTTCATATGTATACTTGTTTCATTAGTTAATTAGAGTCATTCGAGGTCTGATAATCCCTTCAGGGGAAGCCGTTCCTAAGGATCCGAACATTCCTATTTTCCCGCTTCTTCCACCCTCGTTTTGGTCTACCACGAGGAAGTCAGTCTCTCACTCACTTCCCTCAAGGTAAGATATGCAGTAACTCGCTCCTATTTCCCCCCCCCCTCCTTGTTATAATATATCTATCTATATATCCATATATAGGTACAGTTTTTTAGTTTTTTTTTAACGCATAGGAGGCCTGTCCCGTCTTTATAAGTGTTATTAAAGAGTCTCTCACTCACTTCCCTCAAGGTTCCGGTGAGTATCTCAGTCGGAGAAAAACCACGCCACATGGTTTTGTGAACGCGAACAACATCATTACTCTTACATTCCCCCCCCCCCCCCCCTTATACGTAGTGGTAGTTCTAAAAATAAATTCAATAAGGGGGGTTTTTGGTTTTTTGCCTTTTT
>JACEEZ010020120.1:17069-47069 GCA_016584305.1 Chionoecetes opilio
AATAAGGCCTGAAAATAAATTTATTTTTGTGGATTAGGTGTTTGAATGTACTTCAACATAATCGGCAAAAAAAATGGTTGACGACTACTTTAAGTTCATCCCAATTCAGTTGTGACGAGGAGATTTTATTAGTCAATGAAGAATTCTAACAAATTAAATGTCATTCACACAAAGGTGTCAGAAACTCGAAAACCCTGGCATCACATCTGTATGTTATGTTTTTTTTTTTTTTTTTTTTTTTTTTTTTTTTTTTGAGAGAGAGAGAGAGAGAGAGAGAGAGGAGAGAGAGAGAGAGAGAGAGAGAGAGAGAGAGAGAGAGAGAGAGAGAGAGAGAGAGAGAGCGAGAGCGCGAGAGCGAGAGCGCGCGAGAGAGAGAGAGAGAGAGAGAGAGAGAGAGAGAGCGAGAGCGAGAGAGAGAGAGGCGCTACGAATTTTACTAACTAGGGTATAAAATGTGGCCTTTGGTCAGTCCGTGGGGATGTTTTTCCTGCTGGGGAAAAAGATGGCGGCAGGGTGTCCTGTCGGCTTTGCTGTTTATTGTACATAGCCTACATACGTACGTGAACTTAACATTTATATAAAATGGCCTTATTTCTCCTTATTAACAGATATTTCACCCATTCCTACCCATTGTATAGCTAGATTATCTATTTGTACACCTTCCCCATCGGTCTTTTGCATGATTCAGCCGTCAATTAATGTGATTTTTCAAGAAAACTGAAAAATTTGGTCCCACGCGCAAGACTAAATATTTGTTTGCTTATATTTTCATTTTCCTCGGAAGACCAGCACAGGACGGCCTATATTGACCTGGTGTGACCTGGTGTGACCTCGTAGGCTGCTATAATTACACATGTAGGCCCAGGGTAAGACTATAGACACGTTCATAGCGTTCAGAGGCCGCTCAGTGCATGATTAGACGAAGGGAAGCAAGGTCAGATAAGGGTCGGCCGTCTCACAGGTTACCGGGAGTTTCGTACACAAGTTGTTTCGTACAAAGGGTTTGTTAGTTGTTTCGTACACTGATTTTGAATATTTTTGTACATACCTGGTGCTGTTTCGTACCTCTAGTAGTAAGTTCAACTCCGAGCTGTGTGTACGAAACGACTATGCTTTCCTATAGACTACGCAAACAACTTTTTGGTGTACGAATCTACTGGTGTACGAAACAACTTGAGTACGAACTGACTGCACCCCGTCACATAACACACACACACACACATACGCACGCACTCCATATATATCCTCCCATCCCTCCCTCCTAGCCATATATATCCTCTCATCCCTCCCTCCTAGCCATATATATCCTCCTATCTCTCCCTCCTAGCCATATATATCCTCTCATCCCTCCCTCCTAGCCATATATATCCTCCTATCCCTCCCTCCTAGCCATATATATCCTCCCATCCCTCCCTCCTAGCCATATATATCCTCCTATCTCTCCCTCCTAGCCATATATATCCTCCCATCCCTCCCTCCTAGCCATATATATCCTCCCATCCCTCCCTCCTAGCCATATATATCCTCCCATCCCTCCCTCCTAGCCATATATATCCTCCTATCTCTCCCTCCTAGCCATATATATCCTCCTATCTCTCCCTCCTAGCCATATATATCCTCCTATCCCTCCCTCCTAGCCATATATATCCTCCTATCTCTCCCTCCTATCCATATATATCCTCCTATCCCTCCCTCCTAGCCATATATATCCTCCCATCCCTCCCTCCTAGCCATATATATCCTCCTATCTCTCCCTCCTAGCCATATATATCCTCCCATCCCTCCCTCCTAGCCATATATATCCTCCTATCCCTTCCTCCTAGCCATATATATCCTCCTATCCCTCCCTCCTAGCCATATATATCCACCTATCCCTCCCTCCTAGCCATATATATCCTCCTATCTCTCCCTCCTAGCCATATATATCCTCCCATCCCTCCCTCCTAGCCATATATATCCTCCCATCCCTCCCTCCTAGCCATATATATCCTCCCATCCCTCCCTCCTAGCCATATATATCCTCCCATCCCTCCCTCCTAGCCATACATATCCTCCTATCCCTCCCTCCTAGCCATATATATCCTCCTATCTCTCCCTCCTAGCCATATATATCCTCCTATCTCTCCCTCCTAGCCATATATATCCTCCAATCCCTCCCTCCTAGCCATATATATCCTCCTATCCCTCCCTCCTAGCCATATATCTCCTCCCATCCCTCCCTCCTAGCCATATATATCATCCTATCTCTCCCTCCTAGCCATATATATCCTCCCATCCCTCCCTCCTAGCCATATCCCAGCAAACATTGTCATTACGGGCCGGCATCAAATCAGTGTCGGTAAATCACAAACGACATATTGGCATTGAGTCGGCAAACCGTAATGAAGTTATCGGCCTGGCTGCGGACCGACAACTTGTGCGTTCATGTTTGCACCCCGGGCCTGTGTCGGTTACGTTACGTTTCTGTGTCAGATCTGTGTCGGCAATCCGTAACCAAAATATTGCCACTACTGAGCCACAAACGGGCCGACATAGCATCTAAATCGTGCCATAAGCGGGCCAACACAGCAACTGTATCGTGCCACAAGCAGGCCGATTTAGCATCCAAATAGTGCCATAAGAGGGCCTACACAGCAACTGAATCGTGCCACAAGCAGGCCGATTTAGCATCCAAATGGTGCCATAAGAGGGCCTATACAGCAACTGAATCGTACCACAAGCAGGCCGATTTAGCATCCAAATAGTGCCTCAAGCAGGCCGACTTAGCATTTGAATACTGCCACAAGCAGGCCGACTTAGCATTTGAATAGTGAAGTGGCCAATAGCACTTGCCACAAGCAGGCGACAAGCATTGAATCGTTTACGTTCCTAATGCCAACCGATTAAGATAGGAGAGAGAGGAGAAGAGAGGAGAGAGAGGAGAGAGAGAGAGAGAGAGAGAGAGAGAAGAGGAGAGAGAGACGAGAGAGAGAGAGAGAGAGAGAGAGAGACGAGAGACGAGAGAGAGAGACGAGAGCGGAGAGAGGAGAGGAGAGAAGAGAACGAGAGAGAGCGGAGGAGAGAGAGAGAGAGAACGGAGAGAGCGAGATGAGGAGAGAGAGAGAGAGATGAGGGAGAGAGAATGAGGAAGAGGAGAGAGAGAGAGAGAGGAGAGAGAGAGAGAGAGAGAGTAGAGAGGAGGGCGCTACTAGGTATAAGATGTGGCCTTTGGTCAGTCCGTGGTGGATGTTTTCCTGTGGGGAAAAAGATGGCGTGCAGGGTTTTCCGGTCGGCTGCTGTTTATTGTACATCGTCCTACATACGGACTACGTGAACTTACACCATTATATAAAAATGGCCTTATTCTCCTTATTAACAGATATTTCACCCATTTTCTATCCATTGTATAGCTAGATTATCTATTTGTACACCTTTCCCCACGGTCTTTGGCATGATCAGCCGTCAATTAATGTAATTTTTCAAGAAGAAAACTGAAAAAATTGGTCCCACCGCGCAGGACTAAATATTTGTTGTCTATATTTCATTTCCTCGGACAGAACAACACAGGGCGGCCTATATTGACCTCGGTAGTGACCTGGGGTGGGACCCTCGTAGGCTGCTATTATTAGCACACGTAGGCCCAGAGTAGGACTATGGACACGTTCATAGGTTCAGAGGCCGCCTCAGTGCATGATAGACGAAGCGAAGCAAGGGTAGATAAGGGTCGTGCCGTCTCACAGGTTACGGAGTTTTTCGTACACAG
This sequence comes from Chionoecetes opilio, assembly GCA_016584305.1. NCBI lineage: Eukaryota > Metazoa > Arthropoda > Malacostraca > Decapoda > Majidae > Chionoecetes > Chionoecetes opilio. The sequence continues at coordinate 20,812 of JACEEZ010020120.1, forward strand.
TTGTTTCGTACAAAGGTTTGTTAGTTGTTTTTCTTTCGTACACTGATTTTGAATTATTGTTTGTACATACCTGGTGCTGTTTCGTATCCTCTAGTAGTAATTCAAACTCCGAGATGTGTGTACGGAACGACTATGCTTTCATATAGACTACGAAACAACTTTTTGGTGTACGAATCTACTGGTTACGAAACAAATTGAGTACCCCCGAAAACTGGACTGCACCCTATACACACACACACACACACACAACACTACGCACGCACTCCCATATATATCCGCCCATCCTCCTCCTAGCCATAATATATCCTTCATTCCCTCCCTTCTAGCCATATATCATCCTCCTATCTCTCCACTAGCCCATAATATCCTCTACATCCCCCCTCCTAGCCATATATATCCTACTATCCCTCCACTCCTAAGCCATATATATCCTCCCATCCCTCCCTCATAGCCATATATAATCCTCCGATCTCTCCTCCTAGCCATATATATCATCCATCCCTCCCTCCTAGCCATATATATCTCCATCCCTCCTCCAGCCAGATATATCCTCCCATCCCTCACTCCTAGCATATTATATCCTCCATCCCTCACTCCTAGCCATTATATCCTCCATCCTCCCTCCTAGCCAATATATCCTCCTACTCTCCCTCCTAGCCATATATATCCTCCCTTTATCTCGCCCTCCTAGCCATATGTATCCTCCCATCCCACTCCCTCCTAGCCATATATAATCCTCCTTATCTACCCCTCATAGCATATAGATACCTTTCCCTAATTTTTTCCCCCCCCTTCCATTCCTAGCCATATATATCCTCCCCAATCCCTCCCTCCTAGCCATATATATCCCCTATCTCCCCCTCCCTAGCCAATATATCCTACTATCCCTCCCTCCTAGCCATATATATCCTCATATCTCTCCCTCCCAGCCAGTGATATATCATTCTCAGCCCCTCCCTCCTAGCCATAATATCTCCCATCCCTCCCTCCTAGCCATATATATCCTCCTACTCTCCCTCCGAGCCATATATATCCTCCTATCTCTCCCTCCTAGCCATATTATATACTCCCAACCCTCCCTCCTAGCCATTATATATCCTTCTTCTCATCGCTCCCTCCTAGCCATAATATCTCCATCCCTCCCTCCTGAGCCAATATATCCGTCCTATTGTCTCTCCATCCTAGCCATATATTATCTCCCATCCCTCCCTCCTAGCCATATATATCCTCCTATCTCTCCTATTAGCCATATATATCCTCCATCCATCCCTCCTAGCCAATATATATCCTCCTATCTCTCCCTCCTAGCCATATATATCCTTCCATCCCTCCTCTAGCCATATATATCCTCCATCTCTCCCTCATAGCCATATTATATCCTCCCATCCTCCCTCATATCAATAGATATCAATCACTATCTCTCCCTCCTAGCCATATTATCCTCCAATCCCTCCCTCCTAAGCCATATATATTCCCTATCCCTCCCTCCTAGCCATATATATCCTACCATCCCTCCCTCCTAGCCATATATATCCTCCCATCCTCCATCCTAGCCATATATATCTCCATCCCTCCTCCTAGCATATATATCCTCCATATCCCTCCTCTAGCCATAATATCCTTCCATCCCTCCTCCTAGCCATTATAATCTCCCATCCCTACCTCATAGCAATATATCCTCCTATTCTCTCCCTCCTAGACACTAATTATCCTCCCATCCCTCCCTCTAGCCATATATATCTCCTATCTTCTCCCCTCCTAGCCATATATATCCTCCCATCCCTCCCTTCCTACCATATATATACTCCTATCTCCCCTCCTAGCATATATATCCTCCACCCTCCCTCTAGCCATATATATCCTCCATCTCCCTGCCTAGCAATATATATCCTCCCACCCTCGCTCCTAGCCTATATATCCTCCTCTATCTCTCCCACCTAGCATATAATTCCTCCCATCCCTCCCTCCTAGGCCAATCTATCCTCCTATCTCCCCTCCTAGCAATATATATCTCCCATCCCCCCCTCCTAGCCATATATATCTCCTATCCCGCCCTCATAGCCATATATTCCTGCCCATCCCTCCATCCTAGCCATAATATCATCTATCTCTCCCCTCCGTAGCCAGAATATCCTGCATCCCTCCCTCCTAGCCTATTATATCCTCCCATCCTCCCCTTATAGCCATATATATCCTCTATTCCCTTCCTCATAGCCATGATATATCCTCCTATCCCTCCCTCCTAGCCATATATATCCTCCTATCCCTTCCTCCGAGCCATATATATGCATCCATCTTCCCCTCCTAGCATAATATCCTCCACCCTCCCTCCCTAGCCATATAATATCCTCCATCTTTCTCCCTCCTAGCCATATATATCCTCCTATCCCTCCCCTCTAGCCATATAAATCCTCTATCCTCCCTCCTAGCATATCATCCTCCTATCCTCCCTCCTATCCATATATATCCTAACTCCCTCCCTCCTAGCCATAATATATCTCCTATCGCTCCTCCGAGCCATATATATCCTCCCATCCCCCCTCCTAGCCATTATATCCTTCCTATCACCTTCCTCCTAGCCATATATATCCCCCTATCCCTCCCTCCTAGCCATATATATATCCTCCTATCCCTCCCTCCTAGCCATAGATATCCTCCTATCTCTCCCTCCTAGCCATATATATCCTCCCATCCCCCTTTCCTAGCCAATAATCCTCCCATCCCTCCTCCTAGCCATACAGACTCCTATCCCTCCATCCTCGGCCATTATATATCCTCCTAGGTTCTTCCCTCCTAGCAAATATATCCTCCTATCTCTCCCTCCTAGCCATAGATATCTCCAATCCCTCCCTCCTAGCCAATATTATCCTTCCCTATCCTCCCGCTAGCCATACAATCCTCCTATCCTCCCTCATAGCCATATATAATCCTCCTATCTCTCCATTCCAGCCATATATATTCCTCCTCTCTCTCCCTCCTAGGCCATATATATCCTCCAATCCCTCCCTCCTAGCCATATATATCCTCCTATCCCTCCTCCTAGACCATATATATGTCCTCCCATCCCTCCCTCCTAAGCCATAGATCATCATCCTATCTCTCCGTCATAGCCATATATAGTCCTCCAATCCTGCCCTCTAGGCCATATATATCCTCCCATCCCTCCCGTACCTAGCCATATATATCCTCCCACCCTCCTCTAGCCATATAATCCTCCTATCCCTCCCTCTTAGCATATTTATCCTCACATCCCTCCCTCCAAGCCATATATATCCTTCCATCCTCCCTTCTAGCCATCTATATCTCCCATCCCTCACTCATAGCCATATACCCAGCAAACATTGTCATGAAGGCGCCGGCATCAAATTAGTGCCGGCAATCACAAACGGTATTGGCCATTGAACCGGCGCAAAAAACCGTAAGAAGTTATCGGCCTGGCTGACCCCGGGACCGACACACTTGTGCGTACATGTTTGCACACCCGGGCCTGTGGCGGTTACGTTACGTCTGTGTCAGATCTGTGTCGTAAACAAAACAAACCCCCGTCTAACCAAACTATGCCAATACTGAGACAAAACGGGCAGACATAGCATAGTATATGTGCCATAAGCGGGCCAACACAGCCAAATGCATCGTTAGCCACAAGCAAGCCGATTAGCATCCAAAAGTGCCATAAGCGGGCCTACACAGCAACTGATCGTGCCACACAGCAGGCGAATTCGCCATCCAATAGTGCCACAAAGCAGGCCGACTTTAGCATTTCGAATAGTGCCACAAGCAGGCCGACTTATGCATGTTGAATAGTGCCACAAGTGGGGCCAAAATAGCAGCTGAATAGTGCCACAAGCAGGACGATAAAAGCAGCTGAATCGCTTACCGTTTCTAATGCCGGTGTAGCACGCCGACTAGTTACCCAGGCCAGACTGCGCACGTTACGGATGATGCCATTCACACAGGAAAAAACATGACACGCCTCCTGACCAGAACATATCGTCAGATTCGCTTATTTTACTAAATGTCTACAAAACAACTCCAAACCGATCCAAAATTTAGCCAAATCCTAAATGAAAACTAAACCAAACGTTAACTTAACCAAATTTAAACCATTTATTTTTACTATGCATGTAATAGCAAGGTATATCAGGTACTTAAGTTTGATTAGGTTAAATTTAAGTGAATTAAGTGCTTGGTTTAGATATTGAGTTAGGTTTGGTTAGGTTCAGAGTAGGTTGGGTAGTTGAGTACTATTTAGGTTAATAAGCGAATTCTGATGAGAATGTTCTGGTCCTGGAGCGTGGCCAATGTTTTCCTGTGAGGTGAGACTTCATCTGCAGAGTGTGCGTAGGCGTGGCAGGGTAGCTATCCGGGTCAGGGCAGCTAGTCGGCGCGCTACACAGCCCCACTTTTAAATGACACAGGTTTTGTGAATGGAATTAACCTGGTGCCAGATTGAATGGTTTCTCAACTCTGACAGTATGAGCTAAGGACATAGGCTATAGACTGCCAACCAACAATAAAAATTATCATAATACTTCAAATAAGTAAGCCATAATAATCAGCTTCGGCTGCAAGTATATCAGTCTGCCTGTGGTTGAGGGCCAGTTCTGGCAATGGCAGGTCAGCAATTCAATTCACATGTGTTACATAATACCCATCAGGCGATACAAGAAGAAATACCTGTAAATGAAACAAAAATTGTGTATAAAAATATAAATTTTATAAGAATAAATCACTGGATTGTTACAACAAGTGGAAAAGAAAAAAAGGGTCCAGAATAAATGTGGGAAAATTTCTATTAATGACAGAACAAATAACGAAATAAATACATGAATGAATAAATAAAATAATTAAATAAATCAATAAATTATATACAGATATATAAAATATATATATATATATATATATATAATATAATATAATATATATATATATATATAATATATATATAAATTTTACCCATAACGTTATAGTTATAACGGGAAGACTCTTATGGGAGCTGTCCATCCTGCTCACGCAATCATTCATGAACTATGTTACCTCTATGTGACAAGTCATGAATATTGAGATGCTGCAAATCTAAATATGAACGCCAGAATAAAAGTGGGTAAGTAAATCATCGATTTCTAACCTCATAAGGACATTATGGGAAAAATCTGACGTAAACAGAAAGAAGTAAGGGAAAATGTAGCCTGAAAGTCTATCAATTCTCTGTAAATAGGTTAGGTTAGGTTTAAGGAAAAAAGATAACCGAAAAGCCATCAGAAACTTATCAGGTTTACTAAACCACTGAAGAAAACTTATACAACAGAGGTGTTAAGTCTCAACCATAGCAAATCGGTAAATAATAGAATTCCCACCATCGTCAGATGTGCAGAGCAGTACTGGTGTACAGGTCCGTTACAGCAGGCCACTGGTGTCCTCTTACGGTTCATTTTAAAGATACCATGTGGCATGCTCCCCATGTTGGTGCTTCTTCACCACCTAAAGGCTTCTTTGATCACAAGTTGCTCGAAAAAGGAAAAACTCAGATTAGATTTCTGATCCGATGCACTTGTCATAAGTTAATAACTCTTTTGCAGATTTTCTTATATGTTCTATCGGCCATAATCTTCACAAAAGAGATTGTTTCAACCGCAATCACGTCAATTACCACCTTACAATTACAATATAGACCACAAGCAGTGGCTGTACCGAGGATGGAGGCCATGCGGCCAATGCCCCCCCCCCTTTTGCCCCAAAGAAAAAAAATATGAGCCAATATATAATATATAGATAGCACAATTATCTATCATCTATCTATCTATCTATCTATCTAACATTACATACATACATACATACATACATAAATACATACATACATACATACATACATAACATACATACATACATACATACATACATACATACATACTACATAATACATACCATACATACCATACATTAATACATACATACCATACATACATACATACATACATACATACATACATCACATACATACATACATACATACAACATACATACATACATACATACATAGACAGACAGACAGACAGACAGACAGACATGACAGACAATATATAAGATATATATATATATATATATATATATTATTATATATAGATATATTATATATATATATATTGTGCTATATATATATATATATATACTATATATATATATATATCTATATATATATATATATATATATATATATTGGTGTGCTATCTATATATATATATATATATATATATATATAGAGATAATATAGATATAATATATATATTGGTGCGAGATATATATATAGATATATATATATAATATTTATATAAGATATATATATATATAGGAGAATTAGAGTCTGATAATATATAATGGTGCTATACTATTATTAGATAGATATAGATATATATAATATAGATGATATATTGTGCTATCTATATATATATACATGATATATATAGTATATATATAATATATATATATTGGTGCTATCTAGTAAATATATATATATATATATATAATATATATATATATTATAAGATAGATAGATAGATAGATAGATAGATAGATAGATAGATATGAAGAGAGATAGATAGATAGATAGATAGATAGTATAGATAGATAGATAGATAGATAGCTAGCTAGTAGATAGATAGGATAGATATAGAAGATAGACAGACAGACAGACAGACAGACAGACAGGACAGACAGACAGGAAGACAGACAGACAGACGACAGACCCAGACGACAGACAGACAGACAGACAGACCAGACAGACAGATAGATAGATAGATAGATAGATAGATAGATAGATAGATAGATAGATAGATAGATAGTAGATAGATGATATAGGATATAGATAGATAGATAGATCGGATAGTAAGATAGACAGACAGAAGATAGATAGATTAGATAGATAGATAGATAGATAGATAGATAGATAGATAGATAGATAGATAGATAGACAGACAGACAGATAGATAAGATAGATAGATAGATAGATAGATAGATAGACTAAGATAGATAGGATTAGATAGACAGACAGACAGATAGCTAGATAGATAGATATATAGACAGACAGATAGATAGATTAGCTACGATAGATAGATAGATAGATAGATAGATAGAAATAGATAGAAGAAATAGATAGATAGATAGATAGATCGATAGATAGCTATGATAGCTAGATGATAGATAGATAGATAGATAGATAGATAGACAGAGAGATAGATAGATAGATAGATAGATAGATAGATAGAATAGATAGATAGATAGATCGATAGATAAAACAAAAATTACTTTTATTTATAAAAAAAAAAAAAATAGGTTTTTTTTATGAATTGTTAATTTTTGTGAGTTTCTATATATTTTTATGTTTTTTATTTTTCTTAGATTTATTTTATTTTTTTATTTTTCTATAGAGTGATTTTTTTCTATTGATGGATTTTTTTTTTTTGTTTTGTTTTGTTTTAGTATAATGTGATTTTTATACCTTTAGTAGATAGATTTTTGCATATGTATGAGGTTTTTATTATTGTCTTGATTTTATAGATGAAATATATGTTTCTATTGTACTCTTAGTATAATTTGTTTATAACAGTTTTATTATTGATATATTGTAGATTTTATATATATTATATTTTATATATATTATATTTATATATTATTATATTTTTTTATTTTTTCTAATATTTTTGTTTCATATTTTATTTTTTTTTAAATTTTATATATAAGAATATAGATATATTATATATATATATATATTTATATATATTATATATATATATATATATATATCTATATATATATAATATATATATATTGGCCCCCCCTTTTCAAATTTTTCTGGGTACGCCACTGACACAATAAAATACCATATAAGTAGAACACAATTACAAAGAATGTTGGTGCAAATCATAATGGATGAAAAGCTGTCTAAACTATGTTATGAATTACTTAAAACTAGTTGCATTGTACAAAATCTTGTGACGTTGAGAAGATAAATGTATTTAGAATCCTTATAGTATCCTAAACTTTGGTCTATTACGACATACCCCTCTGGCTATTCTTTTGTTCCTACACCTATACACCTATTTCTGCACTTTCGTCTTTTGGGGGTCGATAAACTAAAATTACACTCTACCAAATCCATATGCAATGCATCTTTACCTAGAATTGAGTCAGCACAGTGGTAAAATAATACCCACTAACCTAACCAGGACATTGGTTGCGTAGCCTATACTGAAGCAAGGAGTTAAGGGGTGATAGCTGCAACATGAGGCATTTCCGATTTTTTTTTTTAAAAGACCATCATTCTTCAACACACCAGAATACATAGGAATAGAAATTTTTTAACCACATACTCAATTAATGGTTGAAAGTATTCAAAATATCTTAAGAAATATGCTAATGGTCAGATTTACAAAGTTGAAGGCAGTTATAACTACGTGCCTTGGTAATGTATTCAAACTGCAGTAGAACCGAGCAGGTGTTGCTTCTTTTAAATGAAGGATGACAGTAAAAGTAGTGGACAGCATTTCAAAAAAATACACTTTAGACGTTTGACGAGAAAAAAACACTCTCCATTGTAAAAAGTATCAAATAATAACCTTAATGAAACTATTAAACTAACTAATCTGCCCTCAAACTAACCTAAAACTTAGCCTTTGCCCTTAAACTAAAACCTAACTATGCCTTGACTCACTTAAACTAACTAACTTAGCCTTGCCCGTAAAACTAAACCTAGCCTAGAAACATTTTATGTTTGCACAACATTTAATGCTATTTTCACACTCGTTTCATCACTTTACACACTTAACAATTTATTATTTGCCATTTACAATATTTTATGATGATATAAAAGATATGGGGGGTTGCAAAACAGCCCTTTACAAGCAAAACGCTGTTTGGGCAAATGTTGGGAGAAGATGAGAGGGAAGGGAAAACACACGATCTGGTGAGCCATAGAAAACAGATAGAAAGGTCTGAAAAAAGACTGATCCAGACAACGGAGTCTATGTTCTAAATAATTTAGCAGCCTAAGGGATACAGTACTGCTGCTAACAAGGCTACACATTACACCCATTCATCACAATCACCAGTAAACTGCAGATTTAAGTACAATATCCTCTTTGCACCAAATTCTCCTGAATAATAGGGGCGGCTGCTGCCCATCATGACCCACCACACATAGTTAAACTGAAGCCCTAAGCCTGGAGCATTGATTCAACTTATACTATATAAACTCGCCTGAGAGGAGGGGGAGAAACTTCGGCACCTCCTCCACGAATCCTCTACCCATAACGGTTAATCTTCATATTACCGGATCGGGGATTAATAGGAATAGGAAATGCATGCAAGATCGTTCAGTTCTAGATCACTAAAAGCAAGAGAGAGACCTGTATATAACTAATCGATACGCTGCTTGACCTAAATGCTTTACATAGCCAAGTACAGATAGACCAGATCAACCAATTAATACATCTTCTCCACGTACAAGCCTTCAATAAAACTAACTCCCTGAAGCGGTACAATTCTAGAGTCTTTCCCGCCCTTATTCAAGGCCGGCGAAGTTTACACCTCAGACTTCAAAGATCACATTTGTACAAGAATACAACTCTAACACGTAATATAAGAATAGAAAGAGAGCTGGCCCCCTTCACCTCCTCCCCCCTAAACCACGACCCCCTTGAAACCCCTCAAACATATACTCCAATCGAATGCCAAGCAATATCGCAGTCTAAATATTGAACAAGTAAGTATCTCTACACCTCACTATACCAGTAACCTAACCTGCAACTACAAATAACCAAATAGACCTACACTCACTTAATAACCTACTAGCCCTAAAACCTCTACATAATAACCATCACTAAGAGGACCCCCCCTCCCCCAAAAATTATTAGTTAACGTAACCTCTACACTTCAAAGAAGTCAAAGATAACATAGACCCATACAGCTGGGGGACTAAGAAATATCGTTACCACAAGATTAACCCGAGACCCTATATCAAAAAGTCCTAACAGCTAGGGAGGTTATGGAAGTACTACAACATTTCGACTATTTTAATTACACACTATAGTAGAGTAAAACAGAGGTTTAGTAATATACAAATTATTTTGGGCGAGCCAGACCGATCGGGTGTCATTTAGGGGGGACACCAACAGCCGAAAGCAGGACAGGGGGGTTGAACGCATGAGAGCACATCTTTCCCCTACTACTACGTCTATATAATTACGATCGCGAGAAGAACGTATCTGAAAGATGATACTGTTAAGGTCTGGAGGAAAAAAAAAACAACTTCCACATAAGGGCTGTGGAAAAGCCGAACTCTAGGGATTTATCTCGAAGGTATAGCAAGATTACTAGCTAACAGATAATAATAGTATCAGCACGCTCACATGTACCGCTACACTGCTGCACGTTTAGACCAAGACCGTATATCTTAGCTGCGAATTTATTCCCAATTTTTCTTCTAAGTTAGTTATCAACCCTTTTCCTACGTACCTTTATTTATAAGTCTTTGTGGAGTTAGGTGAAGTCGATCCTCAGCCTCTGAGAGGCCTGTAAGAGCAGTTAATGTAGCGCCGCGGGGCCGCCTCCGGCCACTTCCACTGGTAACATTTTGAATTAATTTGCTTTCTGAGAAAACCGCCGTCACAAAACGGGGCGCGATGTGCCAACTGTTAGCTGACTGCCTGGCTACGATTCAGCCACCGTAATAATCCACAAATTATCCTTAATCCGACTTTGAATCATAATTTAAAGTCCTGTCGGCACGGCCATTCATGGTCACATCCACTCAATATATTACCTTGGGCCGAGTCGTCAAGTGAAGACTTGTTGGGCCGGTACGAATTTACAAATAAATTGGCCCGATATACAGTTCCCCGCTGCGGGGCGACCATCGCTTCATCCGATTTGCCGAAAAACCAGTCGCCCCTGCGCCGGTGCCGATACGTAACCGGCACGGCGCGCATAGCCCCATGTTGCTGGGTAAGGGGCAGGAAAAGAAAGAAAATAGAATTTTAACAGTGGTCAGGTATATGAGGAGGTTATAAGCACGAGGTGAGGGCCACATCGCAATTTTTTTTTTTGACAATTTCCGCAATCGCAATTTTCTTCATGCCAATTCCGACCTTCACCAAGTCCGCAATTTCGTAATTCCCAATTTTTTTTTTCAGATAGGCCTTTTCACAATCGCAAATCCGCAAGCTAATTGATACCTACAATTAAACAAAGACACCTACAATTAACAACAAAAAATGTTCTAGACTCTTATTAGTTGTTAATACTTCTGTATCCTATTCTGTTTCTGGTCTATACTTTTTACTTGTCCTTCCGAAGAAAGACAGTACGGAACGGTCTTCTTGAAAACCCGAGCCCCTGTCCACCCAGCAGTGAATGGGTGTTAGCCGGGGGTTTGTGACCGCCCTCCCGGGGTGGCCTGGCTTCGGCATACACTAAACACTTGGATTGAAATGATAAAATAAATGTTGATATGGAGACGGGGGCCATTTCGAGCGTTGCTCTGGCCCGGTAAAATAAAACTAGATGGAATACACATGCCACAGTGCACACACACCACAACACACACGCTCACACACCCAGACACCCACCCACCCACTACTATCTATGGTAGTATGATGATAACAATGATAGCAATTGTAATAATGAAATCTTAGCATACGCAAATACTAATAAAAAATATAATAAATTATCATAAGATAATAAAAATTGAAAAAAAACCAATAATGATATATATTATATGATATAAATATATATATATTGATATATATATATATTATATATCTTATTATATTATATAAGATATATATATATGATATATATATATATATATATATATATATATATAATATATTATAATATATCATTAAACTACATTTAATTATATTATTTCTATAAGTGTTATTACAAGTCAGAAAAAGGGTGGTGAATGTTGTGAATAGATAAGTAGACAGGTAGCTATATTGCGGATCATTAGGGAGCTTTAAAGAGGGGCTGGATAGGTTCATGGATGGGGATGAAAAGGGGAGAGGTAGTGTTAGGTGACAGGAACTACCACGTAGGCCTAGCGGCCTCTTGTAGCTTCCTTATTTTCTTATGTTCTTATATATATGATATATAATATATATAATATAGATTATATATCTATATATATTATATATATATAGAGAGAGAGAGAGAGAGAGGATAGCTAGAAGAGAGCAGAGAGAGAGAAGGAGTATGTGTGTGTGTGGTCAGCACAAAATGTGATAGGGGAAGTTAGGGTTCTGTCAGATAACAAGGCGGATAAATAGCACACCACAACAAACACGTGTTGTGTGGGGTATTTTTTTGTTTTTGCGCCAACGAACTACACACACACACAAGACAAAACGGCTACTCCTTTATAGTATATTAGATTACTGATGCAAAAAAAAAAGAAAGGGCCTACCCAAATAAATTTTATTTAGGGGGGGGGTCTATGCCTGTACGGTAGGGTTGTACGAAGGATAAAAAAAAAAGATGGGCACGACGCCAGGGGCTGATTTATGGTGTTTGCGAGGCCACAGGCCGGTACGGGGATGTGCGGCGGCCCTGAATGAAATGTTGTATCGGTAAAATTATAGTCCTTTCAGCCCTTAATTAGTTTCTTTTTTCTCAGACCTTCACAGATCCGTCAGATACCTCAAAAACGTAATTATAAAGTGGGGAGAGGATACCCCAGTTTTCAACACCCCCTCCCCCCTATATTACCCCCGCCCTGGCCCCCAAATAAAATTTCTAACCTAACATCACTCACCGAACCAATAACCTCCTAACGAGTATATAAGGCGGGGATAAGGACTACAATTTTACCAGTTAGGTTAGGTTAGGTTAGGTTAGGTTAGGTTATGTTAGGTAGTTAAGTGATGGTTAGTTAATGAGTTAGGCGCCTCGGGGCATCTCTCCGTGAATCACTAGTTTCCTGTTGAGGGTTGGAGTCTAATAAACGGACGTGAAACAAGGCGATAAATGAGAGTATGTTAAGTGAGCTACTGGCGTCGGGCGGACTAATGTAGGTCTGAAGCAATTTCGAGGCAACACTTCCGATAGAGTTTTTTGAGCTATACAACTTTGTATTCAGTGAATTTTTCAATCTCAAAGGTAAATGCTTTTTTGGAACAAAAAACCCCCCCCTGGACACTGGCGGTTGCGGGCAAGTTTCAGGGGGGTTTTTTGTTCAAAAAAGCCATTACGTTAAAAGATTCAAAAAAAGTCACTGATGACAAAGTTGTAGAAACTTAAAAAAACTCTCTCGGAAGGTTAGGCCTCAAAATTCGTCTTCAGACCTACATTAAGTCGCCAGAATGCCGGAGGAAAGCTAAAAAAATGGAGTGAAAAATTGATGTTTTGGAGGTGGTACCAATCAAATATGGGTCCCAAAATGGACAGTGCAATAAATTTTATTCATGTACCAGTTGATTTCCACTACCCGGGGATCCACCACGGATCTTGTGAAAAAAACTTCCAAAAAGGAGAGGGACTCTTGAGGGGTTCCAGGAGTATCGATGTCCTTCAAGCCCCAACATCCGACCACTCATACAACATTTCGGGGGACTGATGACGGGACTTAAGAAAATAAAGGAGGACCAACCACGATGCGGGATCATCCAGGTGCGCCACCCAGCACTAACTCAGCCACTGAAAATGAGTCCCCCATCCATCCACTACGGCCATCACGCTCACTCCAGACGATGAGGGACAAAAGCTGCTCAGGTAAGATGACAAATTTTAGAACAGATGAGCTTAATAGAATGTAAATATTAAATATTGAACCGTATTTCTTCTAATGAAATTGTATAATCTTTAATAATCTTTACAGTGTCTCTTTTGTTTAATCTTGTAGCTTAAGTCTGTCGCAGTAGTTACTGTAAGGACCAGTGGTACACTGGTTATAGCTAGTACATTCAATTTCTAACTTTCTAATGAAATTTTTCATTTAGTATTTTTTTAAACATGGTGGTTTTCCTGCCAACTGTTGTGCTGCAGTAAGGAGCCTTCCTTTGGACTATCCTTTCCTGCCAAATGTAGAATAGTTTCCCTTTTATGGTTGTTTGCAGACCAGATAAATCATTATATGCTGACAGGTGTGTCGTCTGCCTTCTCCTAAGTAATGTTATATCCCTTTTGGAATAAAATCTTTGACACATATGATTGTGTATGTACCAAACAAACAAGACTTTCACACACTTAGATTCTAGCTCATTAATCATAGTTTCCTGCTCTTGCTCTCCCTTCATAACGCCACCTTTACACACTAACATTCAACTTACTCTTTGCCTGCTCCTTATTAATTCCTTTCACATTACATGTACACCAGTGCCCGGTGAGATTGAGGTCCTCACGGGTAGATCTATTTTGGCTGGGATTAACTACTCTTTCCGCATGGTGTCTTATAAGTGGAGGAATACAACCACAAAACAAGTTCTCCTGAAACAGGTTAAAAATGCTAACTTGCAGTATTGCCAACTGATTGACAGGAGTTTCAAAAGTGATAGCTGAGACTTCTGTCATGATGGCAACACCCTTGGGGAGGTCTTGGCGGATTGCTTTAGGCAAGATGACGTAACCTGTATGAGAGAGATAGTGATGATGTCTCATGAGAGATAGTGATCAGTTTCATACGTAGTGATTGAGCAGATTGCAATCACAAGCCAGGGTTGTTACATGCTGCCCTAGTCAGACCAGGAGGCATATAATACAAAACTTTGCAGTGTTATTACATTTGTACATTCACTACTATACAACCAATCACTATTTAATTTATTCTTTAATTAATTTGATTCTAATGCCACATCTCCCTTTGTAGATAAGTGTAGAACAAAAGGGTAATATAGAAAGACAACAATTAGGCCAGTCAGGAATTCCACATGGTTTAGGGCAAAAAAAAAATGCGCATAACTTGCCAAGTAATGCCAAGCGTTGCTGTGGGAAAGCCATCAGCTAGCATCCTGAGGACCTCATCATGTTGGAAGACTTCACGGACATCAATTCCATCTCTGCTGTATGGTTAGAAAATGAAGAAGGTTGCAGACCAACACTACTTAAAAGAAACACCACAAAGGGTAAGCGAGTAAACTACAGAGTTGGCGGCGTTTATTTGTAGACGTTCAAATGGCAGCTTGCCGCCCAGCCCCGACCGCCCTTAGTACTAGATAAAAGGGGAGGACCAATGGGCTACAGAAGTACAGTGCCTTTAGTCCTGCAGTTACTATCTCCACAGGAAGCAGTCGCATTAAATTAAAAAAGTGCTTCCAGTAATGGTAACCAATGGTAGGTATAAATTGAAGGCCAACCATATTTTTTTTTATCCAAGTCAAATGCAAATGGCAATAACAAAATAGTAACTAGGTGTGATATAGCTTTTTTCACAAACCCTGAGAAAATTTACTAGTTATTCCATGTTGAGTATGACTGATTTTTGGAAGTTACCAAAATCAAAGTCCTGATTTTCACGCCCATAAGTGTGGCGCCAGCACGACTGCTCAGGGTGTTGGTTGGGCAGTAATGAGAATTAAAACTAATCAATAAATTATTAAACAGATGTATCTAGCAGTTATGTAGGACAACAGGCTATACTGGTATATTATACCTGGAACTTAATACACTTGATCTACAGGACAGGAATTACTTTTACTCACTTTCCTACTAAAAGGAGGGCCAGAACAAGATAATTTTACAAAACTGGAACATGTCATTCGCGCAGCTTCCAGTAAGCAGCTGGCAATGTCTGGATAAAATGTGCACTGTTTGATACGTCCCATTGCTTCTTCAACATGAATACGAACACGAGCGATGGCCCAATGACCAGTAATCTGCAGTAGATCCAAATGATCCTCCTCCAGAAAATGCGGTTGCTTAAACAGGGCGGATGCCGAGTGTGCCATAGATTCCTTACAAATAAAACCTGTTCTGCAAGGATAACATCACTTTCTCACAAAATTCATTAAGGCACATTCAAATGCTAACGATTATCTGAGATATAACCTTCATATAAATTGACACAAGGGTTGGGACACCTGAGGTGCTTATTCCTACAACCTTTTAATGTTTACAATGTTTGTAGAGAATATGTGAGACTGACACTCAAGTCGGATGGCCTTTGCAAAGGAATTTCGTGCAATCAATAACAACACGTACATCCCTGTAACATTTCCTTGAAACAAGCTGGCATGTACTTCCGACTTTGTCCACTGGACATTCCAGCACTTTATAGACATAAGTGCCCTATGCATGAACTGAACCCATGTTCGTAAATATCCTGGAGACATGTCTGCTTAATAATATTAAGCCTATATGCTAGATCTTGATTTGCGGATCCTGCTTGAGTTAACCAGTTAAAAACATTTCATCAAACGTGTAATTTCCTTTTTGTCCCACCTTATCATGACTAACATTTTCTGTATCTGCATAAATAAGCTCCCAATGTTTGATTCTTATTCTCATTAGCTCAATCATGTTCCGATAAAATGCCATTCAATGCTGCATAACTGTAGGAATCCAGTCCAAAATCTAATCTCCTCATCAGGACCCCGGAAACCTTCGAAGAAGAGAAACTATCCCAATCCCTCAGTCGGTAACAATCTCATATTCTTCTTTAACCATTTTTTAGGCGCTGAACAGTACACCTTCAAATTTGTTTCAATGTTACCACACATTAAGAGAGGTCATACTTTTGTCAACTCAGGACATTATTTGGTCGAAAAGATCTTTGTAAATTCATCCTCAGCAAACAGGTGAGTGCTTTGTAGTATGGATGGTCTTGATTCTCGTAATGGGAATTCGTCTCATCAAGAGGTGAAGGCTTGTAGCCTGTTATCTGGCCTTCAGCATCAAGTGAAGTGTCCTGACCAAAATAAATGACCTTTATACCATCCGGTCGTTCTAGTGGTGTAGTGACTAGTGCGCCTCCATTGCTACAATCGCGGGCCCTGGTTCGAATCCCGGGCCAGGGCAGTGGCGGCAGCCAACCCAGATGTCAACCTTCCTTTCGGTGCTGTTCAATAAAAGGGTACCTGTGGGGAAACCTGGGGAAGGTAACTGTGGTAACGCGCGGATGTCCACACTAGCCCCTGGTCGTTTCCCCCCGGCATAGTATTGGCGTCGATCAACAAGGGGCTGTAAAAATTGGGGGGAAGGACAACCCAGCGTCCCCCCCGTAGTTCCGCCACATGGTCCAGGGTAGGGGTTCTCACCCACCACACGCAGGCTCAAGGGCTATTGGCGACAGAGTAATGAGCACAGAGTCCATGCACAGTTAAACATAGATGTAATATGACTCGCCCATCTCTTTACTTCATACCATCCCTTCGCGAATTATGCAATGAAATTATAAATCCAAATAAGCAAGACCAGCACAGGGATGGTTGATTGGGTTCATCTGGAAACAAATTTAAAAAAAAGGTGGAAATAAACTGAGACGGGTTTAGTGATCGCTACCCTACCGAGATTCTGTTTCTACCCCATTTTCTACTTAATATTCCTCCCGCACTATAATCATATTGCTAGGACCTAATAGTTTATCTATACGATTTAAATGCAGTTTTACAATCCTGAACTTTACCTTGTTTGGGGTGCAAGCAATGAATCTTCTTTTGGCTGTAGTATTTGGCTTCACACACCTGACTGGGTTTTCTGGGCCTTCCAAGATGCTGACATCATCTACAGCTTTCTTCATCAGATTCATCACCAGAGATGACCGGCTTGGCTCTTGTTGCCCTCGAGAGCCACATGGTATTTCCAAGCCATGTGCTGTACTTTCTGTAAATATGAAGAGTTTAAGTACCGGCCCCCTCGTTAGGTATCGCAAGACAAAGGGAAAGCGTTAGAAACTGTATACATTGGGAACTGTCGCTGAGAATAGGAACTCTCGCCGACGCGAAAAACTGGAACAACTTGCCAACATATTGCGGACGAGACTCTCCAGGCCTTTTTTCTCAGATGAGCAAGTATTTTTTCTGATATAATTTTGATAACTTTTGAAAGATATCTTACCTGTTTTTTTTCCATAGGAATCCCTACTTTTTTTTCTTTTATAATCCTCTTGATCCCACCAGTGACCGCAAAAACTAGCGGTGATTTTCTCAAATAAACCCTTAACCTGATTATTCCGAAAAACATCAATTTAACCAGGAAAATTATAGGTTATCAATAAAACTCACCTAACCTGGCTGCTCCCCGTGGGGGGTTTATGTATTCCTCCTCCTAAACCGTTCTATCGTACCCCTCGGTGAGAGTTTCCACCAACTTTATTCACTTGTCAACTGTTTCTTATTTATGACCGACTTTAATCTTTTTCATATTTATCAAAGCTTTCTGACCAAGTTTTTCCTGCATACCTAGCCTAAACACAAACCTAACAAAATATTTATACTGTACCGGTAAATTTAAAGCGTTTGCGCCCTACTCCCTCTCCGCCCTGTTTCTTCCCCAACAAGCTTGGGGACCTGTGCGAAATGCCGGGGTTTTTCGGCCGGGTGGGGAACAAATAATGCATCGAAAACATTTTATTTTCTGGAGTTTACTGGAGGGGGTATGGAAAATTCCCTATATGTGGGGTAATTTCACTAGATCTAAGGTAGCATTTACCTAACCAAATTGGATCCCTAACGTCCTTGCCGGGCTGGACTCGACCTCTCGAACCCTCGGTTAAATCTAACCTAACATATAGCAAACTTTTTCCTAACCTAGCGGAGAGCTATGTTCGGAGAGTAACAAACCTCCCATATATCCTAGGGAATTATTCCCTAGATCTATGGATTTATTATAATACCCTTCATACCTCTGAAAGATGTGGTTCGAACCACTATTTATGTACTCCAGCCAAATATCTCGCATTCCTCAAGTTTTAATAACTTTGTTTTTGGGGAATGCAGTGGCAATGAGTCATTTGGCAAACATTCGAATACTTAGTCAGAGGTATTAAGACAACTAACTTCCTCTGGTGAACGAAACTATTTTTTTCTCTGGTGATTTTGATGTGTTTTGAATAATATGTTTACCGTTTCTGTCGCAAATACTTTTTTTTTTATAATTTTTTTTTTTCTTTATAGTTAGGTAACTCAGGTTAGATTAGGTTGTGTATCAGGATTAGATTAGGTTAGGTATATGTTAGGTTCAGGTTGGATAAAGGGTATTAGTGTCGCTACTTACTATGTCGGTAGGTTCTTACAATGCTATTTTTTGTCATTTCTTTTGTAATAAAAAAAATCATCTTTGCGACAGAAATTTTTATTCAGATTAATTCAAAACCACATCAACACTCACCAGAAAAAAAATAGTTCTTCGCGTCCCACAAAAAGAGCAAGTTCGGTGTTTTCATACCACTCCTCGGAAATTTAGTAGAAACTAGAAAAAATACAAGTAACCTAACTCTTAACCGTCGACGAGAGTTCCCCGGTTTGGATATGGCATAAGATTACCGTACTCCTTAATCATAAGCGTCCGACAAATCCACATACCTGGAAATGTCCGCCGATCATAACTCGCCGCCTTCCGGCGAGTGTTTTCCCCCCCCCATTTTTTGAGATTACTCCATGACTCAATATACACATTATCAGGTTCTTTAAACCCGTGTTTTCTGCATACAGGGATTGAACTACCTCAGCAATAGGTCTGTCAGTCGGTAAATTAAGTACGCAATGTCCAGTTTAGGTAAAAAAAATTAACATCAGCGAGAGTTCTTGATTGTTGTTTCGGCGAGAATTCGCATCGGCGACAGTTTCACACACACACCGTAAACGAAATAAGACAGGGTCACTAAAATTAATCTTAACATAGCTCTTACCTTTGAGTGATGTCCTCTCGTTGTAGGTGGTTTTCTACTTGGCTTGCTTGTAACACGGTCTGCTTTTGAGTGTTTGGGAGTGATGAGTGGGAGCGGATTGATCCTTTTGGTGTTGGATGAACTTGTGGCTACTTCTGCTGTGTTTTCACTTTCTAGCTTCCTGTTGTATGTTTCAATCACTCCAGGCCACTCCGCTGACCACGGAAATATTGTGGGATCATTGATCATGTAGGTTTTGAGGCCACCAGCAAAATGCAAGCTACAAACACTTGTCCACTTGGATTGAGTCCGGAGATTGTCGTTTCTTACCAGCTTTATCCAATTTTTCTTTCTATTCTCCGATTTAGGAAGTTGATAGAACCGTAGAGAAGGAGTTCGTCTACTTGTTGCAACACAACAGTTTGCATGAGGCATATTTAAAGGACACAGTGTTGCATTTCTTCACTATACCGCCCGCCCGCTCAGCTTCGTGACCCCGACCTTCGTCGGACTGCACCGATGTAAACAAACTATGACGTAGTTATGGGTAGGGTCCATTAAAACAAAATATGTCTCAAGACTTTTTATTAGTGTTTATTTTTAATACTTGTGTATTCCTATTGTTTCTGTCTATACTTGTTACTTGTCATTCACAATTAAGTCTTTGTCTCTTTTAGTGTTTTTCTTTACTTTTACACTTCACAGTCTACTGGCTAGTAATCACTAGGTGACTAGGGTATCTATATGAAAAAGGGTAACGCCATTCATAGGCCCTATGCTAAACGCTACTGGGCGCCATCTTAGCGCCAGGGCCTCTTCGTTCACCCAAGACCCGGGGAGGTTCTCAAGGCATGACCCCGCAGTATATCATGTTATACATGTATAAAGGATATACTGTTATCTTCAGAAATGTTTGTTCTATAAGATTATCACATAAAACACAGTAAAACACATTAAATAAAGGCCATTATGAGACTCTGAAGAAATATGCATGAACTTAAAATTCACTTAAACGCGTCGTCATGTAAAACTTTGTGGGACAACATATTACATGGAAGATATCAATAGAAGCAGAATTGTATTAGCTTTCCATTGATATTTTTCGTTTCTGATAAATGCAAGTAGTACCTTGCAAAAATGAGCGTTAACTAAATAAATCGCCGCGCAGGCCGCTCTCTGTGATGACTGTGTTCACAAATAATCAAATATATGTTAGATATATATCGCCTTTTATTCAGCCTTTATAACAAATTTTTTATGTTTTAATTTTTAACTAGTAAATAATAAATAATAATAATTTGGATAATTTATAGTTTCATCCAACCAACGAAATTACTGATGCGCCTTATGTATATAATAAGGCGCATCAGAAAATCGTTGGTTGGGTGAAACTATAAATTGACCAAATTAAATTTACTAAATACTCAGTAGATAAGGAATAACTTACTTGTCTAAGTGACTCAAGTTAGCTGGAAGCTTCTCTCCACCTGTTTCCTGGCCCTGGCTGCTCTCACGCTCCGTGCTCTGGCTGAGGGGCTGAGTGCTGGGGAGATCATCCTGAGCCTCCAAGTCACTTCTGACACAATCCCTACTTCTAACACTATCAGTATCCAGTGTATCCACACTCATACTCCTACTCCTAGGCCACGGAGATGGCCACAAAAACTTGTCCATTCTGGTTAAATTTGCTAATTTTCAGAAGCAAAAATAGACTTAATAAACTGCGTTTAGTAAATAAACGGCTATTTTTGCTTCTGTCTAATTTGTAATTTCAGTAATTTCAAATTTGTCTTATATTTTGCAGATTGTGCTCATATAATTAGCGTTTACTCAACGCTAATTATATGAGCACAATCTGCAAAATATTAGACAAATTTGAAATTACTGAAATTACAAAGTAGACAGAAGCAAAAATAGCCGTTTATTTACTAAACGCCGTTTATTAAGCCTATTGTTATCCTATATATAAGTTAATAAACCCGTTTATTAACCACAATAGACACTGGTTAGTGGTTACTAACCACTAACCACTGCCAGTAACCAGTGTCTATTGTCTAATTTGTGCAATCTTAGTACTTCACTAACACAACAACAGTATATGTAGGATCAATCAGTAATCACACACACGGCCAGCGTAGTGAGCGTACATGCTCTCAATCCCAAGTCCCAGAACGCACTGACTGAGTGAGTGACTGTGCTACACTCGCTACAACACTAGCTAGCGATGCTTGGACGATGCTTGCTTGGTCTTGGTACGAAGACCATTTTTTCTCGCAATTGAAAACTGATTGGTTTCTGCGACAAAAACACAACACGCTTGGTAGGGGCCGAAATATTAATCAGTCCAAAAAAAATAACATTGCAAACAATATCACAAACCAGTATAACACACATTTCAGCAAGTGTTATTGGAGTGCCCAGCTAACACAGTTACGTATTTTTTACGTAATATAAAGGTAGCGGTTTTGTAACTTTTACGTAGCAAAAATACGTAACTAGTACGAATTTGTGTGGACGCCCAGGTGCGTCCTAACGACGTATTTCACTACGTAACGGACAACCTTTATACAACATTTAGCGAACCATTTGCACGTAACTACAACCTCTATACTACCTTCTTATCACGTACCATCACCTTCTCACAACCTATGCATGTGCATTAAAAGAAAGGTAAAGGATGTGGTTATGTGACTAAGGGTAGTAAGCTAGTGCCCACCTGTTTATGAGGTGATCATTATGTCTTGCCACAGTAGGTTAGTTTTTACTTAATGATCCTCGTGCCAATGTGAAAATATATACTCCTTCAGATATTTTTGAACCCTACAAAATTAAAAATCTAAGTAGTCCCAATATCCCATAATATCATGTATGTGACTTTTTTATTGATTATAGTTTTGAATATATTTTAGGTTTACCGTTTAAAAGTTTGAAATCATTACATTTGATTATATAATAAGCATAACAAATAATACAATTTGATATACTAGAACTTATAATTGTATACCGTATTAATTAACATTTTCTCTAATATGAACCTAATAGAAAACGTTTCTACATAGACTATAATAAGAAACAGTGCATGCATAATAACCTTGGGGCCCTGCCTGAAATTTACTATTTACTTCAAATTAAATTTCTTCATCCAAGCAATCGTATTTTAAATGTAAACCATATGTATTTCCGTCACAAAATCGTAAATAAAAAAAATAATTAAAGGTGCTATAAACGTGCTAAAAACTTTATACTTACGTATCTTTAACATATGTANTTTTTAAAACTGTAAAAATTGTTTTCCTATTCAATAGTTTAAAAAAACGTCCTGTCAAATCAAAAGTGGTTTCCTTACCATTATTCACTTGTACACAGACACTAAAAAAATGGTTCCATCATACAACACTCCTTAATAATACAAGAACTATACATACTGGATACATATATACACACACCTCCACCTTTCCTATTTCTGCTAATTGCGTACATATTATAACCATTTAAAGCATACAATGCTTCGATGTTATTATCTAACCTAGTCTCCGAGAACCCCATTACATCAAATTTATCCTTATCGGTTAAACACTGATCAATTGATCAATTAATATTTGGAGATTACTAGCTAGACTTCTAATGTTCATACTTAATACCGAAAATACATCAACTTCACTTAATTTTGCTTTAACATCATTTAAATATATATACTGAGAAAAATTATGTGTCATGCTCCCCATATCAATAATAAATGAATCAATACCATTACTGTTTATATTTAGTTCTAGATCAAGCGGATTAAATATCCTCTGATCAAGTTCATGTATATACAAATAGTTTGTATGGACTGTGTCACTGTTAGTAAGCCTTTCAAGTTCATCATTACTAATGGAATAAAAAGGAAGATACTGATTGACAGCCATCATTAGTGGTGGTAGTAGTGGCTTGTCTGGCAGTAGGTGTTAATGAATAGTAATTAAAGTTTTAAATCCCGCACCAACAACTAATGACAATTTAAGTATTTAACAGCTCCCTACCTCTTAACCTCCCTTCCTCCTTCCATTGAGCCCTTCAACTGGGTCCTTCCTCCATCAGACAGGATGAAGTATCTTTTAAAATATTTACATTCTTTGTTTTTGAAAAAATAATGGCTATAGATATATATATATATATATATATATATAGATATAGATATAAATAATATATTCGTAACACTGAAAGCAAGGTGTAACCATCCCGGTGTGTATTCCATTATATATGTGTGTGTGTGTGTGTGTGTGTGTGTGTGTGTGTGTGGTGTGTGTGTGTGTGTGTGTGTGTGTAGATGTGTGATTGATGTAGCCAATAATATTGTTTGTAAATATCTATAATTACAGTATTTTTAATTTTACATTATATATATTCCTCATTGTGTGATTGCGTGTCAAAAAAAAGAGAGAGAGAGAGAGAGAGAGAGAGAGAGAGAGAGAGAGAGAGAGAGAAGAGAAGAGAGGAGAGAGAGAGAGAGAGAGAGGAGAAGATGAAGAAGAGGAGAGAGAGGAGAGGAGAGAGAGAGAGAGGAGAAGAGAGAGTGAGAGAGAGGAGAGGAGAGAAGAGACGAGAGAGAGAGAGGGAAAGAGAGGAGAGAGAGAGAGAGAGAAAAATGGCTGAGAGGAGGGAGAGATGGCCCGTGGGAATAACAACATCCCAGGGGAAGGAGAGGAAACATGGTCCAGACTTTGATTGGGAAGAAAGGGGGTGGGGGAGCCCAGATAATATGAACGATGATTTATTGGAAAAATACGAAAATGAAATGGAAGGAGATGACCGAGCCCCGAGTGAAAACGAATATCTTTATGACTGTACTTATGGTAATAGTGTAAGTAAGTGTAGTTATAGTATAAGGAGTTTTAGTGTATAGGTTATAGTGATTATAGCAAGATCTAGTGTGTCGAGAGGGCAGGCCTTTTTCTCCATAGTGTGCGATAGGATGGAGGAAGGGGAGAGCGACCTGTATTTTTTTTATATTCTCATCCTTCCCTTCCTTTCCTTCCCTTTGTTTTTTTTTCTCTCTCTTCTCTCTTCTTTCTCTCTCCCTCGTCTCCTCTCTCTCTCTCTCTCTCTCTCTCCTCTCTCTCTCTCTCTCCTCGCTCTCTCCTCTCTCTCTCTCTCTCTATCTTCTTTCTGTGTCCTGGAGACAATCACGAGAGTCATGTGACGGAAGGTCAGAACAGCTCCCTGGAGACGAGGACAGAGGGGCGCGCGCACACACACACACACACACACACACACACACACCACACACACCACACACACACACACACACACACAACACACACACAAAACACACACACACACACACACACACGAGCTCACACATCCACGCACACACACACACGAGCTCACACATCCACGCACACACACACACATCCACGCACACACACATCCACGCACACACACACATCCACGCACATACACACATCCACGCACACACACACATCCACGCACACACACACACACACATCCAAACACACCCACCCACCCACACACACATCCACACACACATACATCCACCCACACACACACACACACACACACACACACACACACACCACACACACACACACACACACACAACACACACACACACAACACACACACACACACACATACATAAGTCAGTTTGGCTGAAGTAGATAGTAGGGCAAGACTGTTTAAGTAAGGACAGGTGTGTTTGACAGGTTTTATATTTTAGAGGCAAAAATTTAAGACGGATTAAGAGAAGTGTGGCTTAGTTGTTAATGGAAGAGAGCGGCGTGAAGCGGTCATTAGTCTCTCTCTCTCTCTCTCTCTCTCTCCTCTCTCTCTCTCTCTCTCTCTCTCTCTCTCTCTCCTCTCTCTCTCTCTCTCTCTCTCTCTCTCTGCGTTGAACATTTTGACCTGCCTTGTCCCATGAGGCGTGTGGCGGGACACCTGACACCAGCCGAGACCACCGAGAGACAAGGCCTGGTGGATCGCCCGTGACGTCACACCATAAGGATACAACCCGCTCCGCTCCCCGTACAAGTTTACCTACCTAATATAATGTTTATCAGTATAAAAGATATATTGTTATCTTCGGTAATGTTTGTTCTATAATATTATCAAATAAAAAACCGTAAAACACACACAAAAAATGCCATTATGAGACTTTCAAGAAATATGCATTAACTTAAACTCTTCGCCATTTAATAGTTTGCTCGCAAACAGTTTACATGGAGAATATCAATAGAAGCTGAGTTTAATTAGCTTTCCATTGATATATTTCGTTTAGTTAGCGCTAACTAAATATAAGAAATCATGAAATCGGGTAATTTCCTACCTAATATATGTTTATCAGTATAAAATATATACTGTTATCTTCGGAAATGTTTGTTCTATAATATTATTAAATAAAAAACCGTAAAACACAGTAAAGAAATGCCATGAGACTTTCAAGAAA
>JACEEZ010020120.1:52069-62069 GCA_016584305.1 Chionoecetes opilio
GTGACCCACCGTCATTATGGACTGCGCTACCAAGGTATGTAAAACTTTCCAAGATCTCAATGTCCTCGCCGCACGCATGAACAGACTATACTGTTTCATCTAGTAAGTCTCCTAACACCTGGGCCTTGGTCTTAAGCCAGGAGACCTCAATTCCCAAAGGCTTTGCCTCCTCGTGCAGCGCCTCGAGAGCCATCACCAGGACCTCCAGCGACTCAGCAAAGATTACTGCATCATCGGCAAAATCAAGATCAGTGATTGTGGTGTTGCCGACGGATGCTCCACAATCAATTTGATCTACAACCTTGTCCAATACCCAGTCCATACAAGTGTTGAAAAGTGATGGGGCAAGGACGCACCCTTGCCTCACTCCTGTATTAACAGGAAAGAAGCTAGATACACCTGCCCCACACTTCACAGCACTCTCAGTGTCAGAGTACAGACCGGTTATCAAACCAATAACCCTTGCAGGAATCCCGCGAAGTCGCAGAAGATCCCAGAGTGACTCACGGTGCACTGAGTCAAACGCCTTCTTGAGATCAACATAGGCTGCAAGCATCCCCTGTCGAAACTCACGTCGGCGTTCCACCAGGACACGAAGCGCTAGGATACGGTTCGTTGTTGACTTACCAGGCGTGAACCCAGACTGCTGAGGTCTCTGATGTTTCAGCAGATGACTGCGGATCCGTGTCAGCAATAGATGGGCAAGCACCTTGCCTGGCACGCTAAGCAGTGTAATACCGCGGTAATTGTTGCAGTCCTGGCGGTCCCTTTTCCCTTTCCAGATAGGGACGGCCAGCCCCCTTTTCCAGTCAGGAGGAATGGTACCTGATTGCCACACGGCAGTCAGGACAGCATGCAACCCGCGGATCATGGTCTCACCCCCAGCTTTGAGGAGCTCCGCACTGATATTACAAACACCAGCTGCCTTTCCACCCCTCAACTTTGCTACAGCCTCTCTGACTTCGTCAAGAGAGGGTGCAGTTTCGTCAATAGGAGAATCGCATCCACTGCCTGTAATCCAGTGGTGTGAAGCTGCTCAGTGTACTCAGAGTAAATATAGACAGCCAATAAAAGGGAATCATGTACTTGACCTGAAATAAGAAAGTTTGTGAAGTGAATCCATGAAGAAGAAAGGATAAAAAGAGGAATAAGCTGAAATAGATTGACAGAAGCCGTGCAGAGGGAAGGGAAGGATGAGGACAAAGAATGCTAAAGGAGAAATGATGCTTGAAAAAGAAAGGGAAGTGCATAAATAGGAAGAGGAAGGAAGATAAACAAGGAGATGAAAGAGGGGGAGGAGTGAAGTGAGGGTATGGTTGGAATACTTCAACTTGCACAAACTGTGAACTGTGCGTGAATGTTATAGATTTGCCTGGGGAGAAGGAGAGTAGGAAGAGGGGAGAGAGGATCAATGGGGAAGGAGGAAGTGGAAGACTGCACCTGAGATACAAAATGAATAGGTGAAAGGTGGAAGTGACGGGAGAGGAGAAGGAATAGGAAAGGAAGAGGAGAGTGAGGAGGGAATGAAGGAAGACAAGGAAAAGTATGATTATTATTATTATTATTATTATTATTATTATTATTATTATTATTATTATTATTATTATTATTATTAGTATCATTATTATTATTATTAATATTAATATTATTGTTATTATTATTATTATATTATTATTATTATTATTATTGTTATTGTTATTATTATTGTTATAATTGTTATTATTATTATCATTATTATTGTGTATGATGTAAATCGATGGCGATGTAGGAAAAAGGTTTTACGGCTAGTAATCAGGGTAGAACAAGAAGTAACGGATTCAAGCTGGAAAAGCGTAGATTTAAAAAGGAAATTGGGAGAAACTGGTTCACAAATAGGGTGGTGAATATTTGGAATGGACTAAGTCGTCAGGTGGTCAATTACGGAGTCTATTGGGCTCTTTAAAAGGAGTCTGGATAAATTCATGCATGGGGAAGAGAGGATATAGGTAAAGTTAAGTAACAGGAACTACCTCATGTAGGTCTCACGGCCTCTTGTAGCTTCCTTACTTTCTTATGTTCTTATGTTCTTATGTTTATTGTTACTAGCCGTGTTATTTTTATAATTACGAATCATGATCTTCCCTTAAATGCTATAACTTCCATTTGTGCCGGGACTCCATCGCGGCTCATGACTATACTTGGAAATGAAGCACCAAATAGGAAAAAAGACATGATTAGAACAATAGGTTCAGATGAGAATTTTTTTAACGTTTACTGTAGTAGAGATGGAGTGAATATGTAATCTCTCTCTCTCTCTCTCTCTCTCTCTCTCTCTCTCTCTCTCTCTCTCTCTCTCTCTCTCTCTCTCTCTCTCTCTCTCTCTCTCTCTCTCTCTCTCTCTCTCTCTCTCTCTCTTTACATCTCTGGTGGTTGTTCGTCTTGAAGTGTTTTATGCAGCGTGTGTACGTGACGTGTGTGCATGGCGACTGACGTGTGTGTGTGTGTGTGGGGGGGGGGGGGGAACTCTGTAGTGTAGTGGTTAGCACGCTCGGCTTACAACCGAGAAGTCCCGGGTTCGATCCCTGGGCGGAGCAAAAGATAGATGGGTGGTCTTTCTTAAATCCATAGCCCCTGTCCACCCAGCAGTGAATGGGTACCGGGTGCCAGCCGGGGGTTTGTAACCCCCCCCCCCCCCCGGGGGTGGTGGCTTCGACCAACACTAATATGCAGCAGCGGTAGATCACTATGGCTCTGAGGCATTATCCTCTAAACAAAACAAACAAGAGAAACAAGAGTGTGTGTGTGTGTGGCATGTGCGTACGTCTAAATCCCAAAGACAAGGTGGTGGTGGTGATGGTGGCTGTAATTTGTTTTTGGTTTCCTTCGAATTCAAGTGGACCGTCGGTTTGCTGTGTCCTGCCTGTAAAGTTTGAACCCAAACGATGGAAGAGTTCATGAGTTGTCTTCGTCTTTCAACTGCCCTTCACTAAATTTATATCTTCCTCTTTCCTTTTTTCTCTTTCTCCTGCAAAACGCTGATCTTTAAGTCGTAACAAAGACTGCCAATATCAGAAGGAATATGTGTTGTAAAGATATGACGTAAGGACGAACAGAGGGACGGAGCATAGTTTTTGTAGCCAGATAAAGGGGCGAATGAAAGCTTGACTGCCACAATGCCTTAAGGCAGAATAATTACCACATGTAGGTAGTTTATCGAGAGAGAGAGAGAGAGAGAGAGGAAAAGAGAGAGAGAGAGAGAGGGGAGAGAGAGGAGGGGAGAGAGAGAAGGGGAGAGAGAGAGAGAGAGAGAGAGAGAGAGAGAGAGAGAGAGAAGAGAGAGATGAGAGAGAGAGAGAGAGAGACGAGAGTGGAGAGATGAGACGAGAGAGAAGAGAGATGAGAGAGAGAGAGAAGGACGATTTCTTAGGAGATTCGTATATATGCTTCAAGGATTCTGTATTGCTTCGAACATCCTGGAGGAAAGTGTCCGACGTGTGTTTTACCTGAAATATTTTACGTCCTGTGTAATACTTCATTGGTGCGGAGGAGGGGAATAGGAATTTGTAGGAAAGTATGTGACAGAAAAATATCATAAAGGTGTAAAACTGTAGAAATGGAAATGCCTGATCGTGCAGAGAATGTTAAAAATTGAAAATATAAAGGTAGAAATAACGAAGCGTAATATATGTGCCACCAGAGGGAAGGAGAAATAGTGAAGAGCAAAATAGGTTAAGGGAAACAATGGAATAATGGGTGAAGTGTATAGTTAAGGGTGAAGAGGAGATAAACGCTGAGAAACTAGGGTGAATGGTAACAAACGTTATACAGTCAGACGAATGGTAATATATTACAGGGAAAGGGAATAAAGGGTGATAAACTAGGGTGAAGGCGAATAAAGGTTTTAAGTGGAAAATCCAGATGATAAATCACAGTTTATGGGATGTGGAAAAAATAATTAAGAGCTGAAGGAAAAAATATTATTTAAAAGAAATGTTCACTTACTTCACATTATAATAGATATTTTTGAAATATAAATTTATCTGCCATTTTTATGTCTCTAAGAGAATGTAGACATTTTATATTTTTTGTTTTTACATATAGACATTACATATTTTTTTCTATTTGAAAATTTCAAACGTTTATCTCAATTTTTTGCTTTGTTTTTATGATAAACATAGCACATTGCTGCTTTTTTCCTTAGAAATCAAGACTTATAGTATAATATTGTTTTGAAAAGCTTAGTTTTATCATATTTTTATATAGTTTATACTGTCAAAATATGTGAACTTACATCCATTTTTATATTTTCAAGAAACATAGACTTTCCGTATTATTACATTTTAACAATTTTGTATAGGCTTAGATATAAACTTTTCATATATTTAAAACATATCTACCTACATCAAGTTTTTATATTAATTGAAACTATATTTATAACACATTTTCATGTAAAGAAATATATATATTCTATAGTTACTCATTTTAGAAAATACGGACTTTTTATCACATTTTTTAAAATTGTAGAATATCTAGATTCATAAAATTTTTGAGTTTTTGAACAATTCAGATATATCCTGTTTTTATATATTTAAGCAATATAAACAGAAATCCTATTTTCGGTATTGAGTCAAGGCTGGTGTGGTGCTGCGGCGAGGCGGCAATGGCGCTGCTGTGTAATTCAGGGAACACGTCTGCCCTCTGGCGGGGAGACATGCATGGCTTTATGGCGTGCATAATGGAGGAGCAGGGCGTGCGCGAGCGCGCGCGCGCGCACACACACACACACACACACACACACACACACACACACACACACACACACACACACACACACACACAACACACACACACACACACACAAACACAACACACAAACACAAACAAACAAACAAGCAAACAAACAAACACAAACACAAACAAACAAACAAACAAACAAACACACACATGCACGCACACATACACGAATGCAAATAACATAACGACTTGGTGAAATTTTGATGCATGCCATTATCTTCATCATAATGTGTGTGTGTGTGTGTGTGTGTGTGTGTGTGTGTGGGAAGAGGAGTGGGGGGGGAAGAGAGAACAGAGGAGTGAGGAGAGAAGGTCAGGTAAGGGGGGGGTAGCAGCACACCTGAGTGGATTGCGTCTTGGCTGGCTACCTCTAGTGACACATGCGCGGAGCTTCACACACAGACTTGTGGCTTTTCTCTCCTTGAGGCATTACATAAATGTTTCGAAGCTTCAGATAAGGCTTCATGGGGCTCACTTGTGCGATTCCTTCCTTGGTTTGAAGCTAGTGTTATTTGTGTGTGCGTGTGGTGTACAAATAAATGGTTACATAATTTATTCCTTAATACCAGGCGTCATGAGGAAATCGTGGTGAGTATTGTGGCATTGGTGGTTGCGGTGTATGAGTGACTGGTTGGTGGCCACCTCAGTCCGCCTCCTCCAATCAGCAGCCCAAGTACCTCTCAGCCTCGCCCACTCCACCCTCCCCCAGCCCATCATAAGGGTGACACCCAAAACTGTGACACCTCAGGACTGGAAACCTGTGGCAGTACACACACACACATACGTACATACACACACACACACACACTACACACGGGTACTCCGTAGTGTAGGGGTTAGCACGCTCGGCTAAACCGAGAAGTCCCGTGTTCGATCCCCGGGTGGAGCGTAGACAGACGGGCGGTCTTCTTACAACCCTAGCCCCTGTCCACCCAGCAGTGAATGGGTACCGGGTGTTAGTCGGGGGTTTGTGACCCACCTCCCGGGGTGGTGGCTTCGGCCAACACTAAGCACTAAGGATGAATGATGAAAAATGTTGCTGTGAAGACGGGGCCATACGAGCTTTGCTCAGGCTCTGTAAAATACAACTAGATGAATACACACACACACACACAAAAATCACACAAGTAGAAAGTTGTGTGTGTGTGTCACAATATGAAGCAGAAAGTAGGTTGATGGAGCCTCAAGGAAAATCAATGATGCAGCTAACAAACTCATCACTTTTTATTCCAAAAGGTAAAGGCAAGATGTGTTGAGAAGGGAAGGTTTGTTGTTCGTGTGTGTTGTTTAGTGCACGCCAATGTGCTTTTTTCTTGGCCGTGTAGTGATAAAGGGCTATATTCAAGACTGCTCGTCAAATCCTGGCAGGTGGAGATTCCCCACAGTCGTATATCCACCGGTGGCATCTACAAGAAATGCCCGACTGGTGGATATTTGACAGTCGTACCAACACAAGCGGTGGCTGCAAAAGCAGGCGTATCAACACAAGCGAGTCCAAGGCGGCATCAGTATTTTGACTGTTTTATTCATATCTAATACATTTTACTAGAGTAATTTATCATTTCTGACATAAAAATAATAGCTTAGTTAGTGTTCGTCACTTGTCTGAGGCGTTGGTGTAGAAAAAATGGGCCCGAGCTATGCTTGCGAGTACATTTGAACGGCCCGGCAGTACTGCACCACACAATGGCTGCCCTCCACCTCCACCGCCGCCCGGCTTCCTCACAACTTCACACACCTATATAAGGCCTCCTGGATCTGATTTTACCTTAATTATGACACGTGTGCATTCACAAGGTATGCATGTTACTCTCGGTAGTGTTGAAAACTCACCTGTAATGGTCTGGGAAGAAATAGGATGGAATAAAGCAGAGCAGTATGCAGGTGGGATGTCTAATCAGCTGACTCAACGCAACCAGTCGAGCGCGACGAGTGGATGACGTTTTCGAATGATTGATGTGGCGACGCAACGCAACGCAACGCGTCGACAAAATTTCTTGAATATGGCCCATAGTAGTGATTATGTGTGTGTGTGTGTGTGTGTGTGTGTGTGTGTGTGTGTGTGTGTGGTGGGGTGTGTGTGTGTGTGTGTGTGTGTGTGTGTGTGTGTGTGTGTGTGTGTGTGTGTGGTGTGTGTGTGTGTGTGTGTGTGTGTGGTGTGTGTGTGTGTGTGTGTGTGTGTGGTGTGTGTCGTGTGTGTGGTGTGTGTGTGTGTGTGTGTGTGTGTGTGTGTGTGTGTGTGTGTGTGTGTGTGTGGTGTGTGTGTTTGTTGTGTGGTGTGTGTGTGTGTGTGGTGTGTGTGTGTGTGTGTGTGTGTGTGTGTGTGTGTGTGTGTGTGTGTGTGTGTGTGTGTGTGTGTGTGTGTGTGTGTGTGTGTGTGTGTGTGTGCGTGCGTGACTGTGCGTGTGTTTCTGGGTAAGTAATGAAAAAAATGTAGCGAAGCATAAGCCAATATAACAGAATAAACTATACCTGTAGCATACTACAAAAATATATAAACAGTAATTAACATGGCAGTAAATTGAAAGCAAAACTGGAAAATCAAACAAGGTGAAAAAATGCAACTACTTTACGCAGCGAGGGATCCTTGCTCGGACATTCCAGGTATCGGAGGGAAAGAATCGGTAGGGCAAAAGGTGTTAAACAACGCGCTATCGACACACAACGAAACAACAACATCAAAAGAAAAATACGGCATTTTATGTAAGTTCCCCCTGGAGAAAGTTTTCCCGTTTCTGGGTGACGGTAGAGAGAGAGAGAGAGAGAGAGAGAGAAGAGAAGAGAGAGAGAGAGAGAGAGAGAGAGAGAGAGAGAGAGAGAGACAGAGACAGAGACAGAGACAGAGACACAGAGAGACAGACAGACAGTTCAATATCGACGTATGTAGCTCAAAAAAAATCATTGAAAAGCTATCGAGTTCAATTAATTTAATGTCGACATTCCAAATGTTGATCTATAGACTACTGTATACAGTAGTCTTTGGTCGATCTTTGAGAAAAGAATACGTCGACGGAAAGAGGATCATTTCAATTTCTATGAAAATGATTACTTATTGTGAAAATATTCCAAGCATTTGAATGAGGAAGAGAATAAAGGGGAGGGGATAAAATACTGACATTGTGGATGGAAAACTAATGGTGTAAGGAAGAGGGGAAATATGGATATAAGAATGTGCAGTATGCCGCGGGGAGCGATCAGTTATAAGTAATGGCTGTTTATCCCGTGTGATACTCTCGTGCCTAGCCGAGTAGCCCATCCTGGCCCACCCTTCCTCGCCTTAGCACCCAGCAACTATAGTCTTATTATCAGACTTTGGCGGAAGATCAGTGCTTGTATGAATGGAGGACAAAATGACGAGGAGGGGGGAACTCCGGAGGGTCGTGGGGGAGGTGATGCCCGTGAAGTCCTGAGGAGACCGGAAGGGGGGCAGTCTCGAGAGCAAATCTACTTCCCATCGCAGAGGCAGCCGCTCGGGGAGGGGTTCATCGAAAGAGAGAGCCTGACCTTGCGGAAGCTAGGTAGGCGCGGGGAGAACCAGCAGTGGAGGATGTTTGGACACCCGGGGTGGTGAAGGAGGAGCCACCGCCAAGGGATCCTGCCCTGGCGTGAAGTGGCGAGAAGCAGCTGCTGGTGAGGTAGTGCGAAGAGAGGCAGGCCTTCCTTCCTCTATGAGATGCAGCCGGCGAAGGAGGGGCTGGAGGAGCTGCTGCAGCAGGGAGCTCAGGGAAGAGCCAGAACCATGGCTGGACAGGGCCGCGGTCCGGAGGTCTGAAGTAGGTGTGGGGGGGGGGGGGGCGCCCAGAAGGAACGGGACCCGGTGTCGTGTGAGCAGCAGTTGTTTACGAGGTGCAGTCCGCCTTTGTTATTAAATTATTAATGATGCAGTCCGCCTTTGTTATTAAATCATATTAAATTTCATCTGCCATCTGAGTGGGTAGTCAGATGGCAGATGGAATTTAATATTGATAAGTGCAGCGTTATGAATGTTGGTAGAAGAAACCCTGGTAATAGATACACCATACGCAATGTATTGCTGAGCTGAAAAGATCAGAAGGTGAAAAAGATCTTGGAGAGAGGGTGAGCTCAGATCTCCGACCTAGGAAACAATGTATTTAGGCTAGAAATAGAGCTAATAGAGTGTTAGGATTCATTACCAGAAGTGTTAAAAGTAGAAGTGCGGAAGTTATTCTTAAGCTTTATCTGGCTCTAGTCAGACCTCACTAGACTATGCGGTTCAGTTTTGGTCTCCATATTACAGGATGGATATAGCCTTGTTAGAATCAGTGCAGAGAAGGATGACAAAAAATATTCAAGGGATGCGTAACTTTAGTTATGAGAAGAGATTGAAGCTATTAAAGTTACACTCACTCGAGAGACGCAGAGTAAGGGGCGATCTGATAGGGATTTAATAAAAGAGAGGTAGGAAAAGTACTTACGACTATTAACCAGGGTAAAACAAGAAGTAACGGATTCAAGCTAGAAAAGTGTAGATTTAAAACAGAAATAGGGAAAAACTGGTTCACAAATAGGGTGGTAAATGATTGGAATGGACTCAGTAGACAGGTAGTTAGTGCGGAGTCATTACAGAGCTTTAAAGGGAGGCTAGATAAATTCATAGATGGGGATGAAAGGTGGATATAGGTAGTGTTAGGTAACTGAAACTACCACGTGTAGGCCTCACGACCTCTTGTAGCTTCCTTATTTTCTTATGTTCTTATGCTTGTTTACTAAAAAAAAAAAGCGAACTGCGCATGCGTTGAGGGGAATATTTACTAATATTGACTTGTTGATCAACAAAGTCATGTCCAGGCGTCCTACGACAACAAACCCGTCTTTATTTATCAACGAAAAGGGGGGGGGGGCACGAAGTGGAACACTCGCCGACGTCGGCGAGAATTCCTTTCGGTGACAGTTATAGGTAGGGTTTTGAGCATATATGATATATGAGGCATTCAATTTCGTACTAAAATGTCCTGTGAGCAGGACATAGGGCCCTAACCACCCGTGTTCAAGAATGCAATCTGCCCGAAACAGGTATCATATTCATCTGATACACATCATATAGTATATATTTTTTTATTAGCAAGATGCTGTATTCAGTAAATTTACTCATGATTCACTGCATAACGGCTATTTAATGGTCCTTCACATCAGTATTACAAAAGCAGAGCGCATTATTCGATACATGAATGTTTTTTCTATGAAAGAATAAAACAGTATGCCCTCC
>JACEEZ010020120.1:67069-69569 GCA_016584305.1 Chionoecetes opilio
CAATGTCCTCGCCACACGCATGAACAGACTGTACTGCTTCATCTAGTAATTCTCCAAATACCTGGACCTTGGTCTTGAGCCAGGAGACCTCAAGTCCCAAAGGCTTTGCCTCCTCGTGCAGCGCCTCGAGAGCCATCACCAGGACCTCCAGCGACTCAGCAAAGATTACTGCATCATCGGCAAAAACAAGATCAGTGATCTTGGTGTTGCCGACGGATGCTCCACAATCAATTTGATCTACAACCTTGTCCAATACCCAGTCCATACAAGCGTTGAAAAGTGATGGGGCAAGGACGCACCCCTGCCTCACTCCTGTATTCACAGGAAAGAAGCTGGATACACCTGCCCCACACTTCACAGCACTCGCAGTCCCAGAATACAGACCAGTTATCAAACCAATAGTCCTTGCAGGAATCCCTCGAAGTCGCAGAAGATCGCAGAGTGACTCACGATGCACTGAGTCAAACGCCTTCTTGAGATCAACATAGGCTGCAAGCATCCCCTGTCGAAACTCACGTCGGCGTTCCACCAGGACACGAAGCGCTAGGATACGGTCCGTTGTTGACTTACCAGGCGTGAACCCAGACTGCTGAGGTCTCTGATGCTTCACCAGATGACTGCGAATTCGTGTCAGCAATAGATGGGCAAGCACCTTGCCTGGTACGCTGAGCAGTGTAATACCGCGGTAATTGTTGCAGTCCTGACGGTCCCCTTTCCCTTTCCAGATAGGGACGACCAGCCCCCTTTTCCAGTCAGGAGGAATGGTACCTGATTGCCACACGGCAGTCAGGACAGCATGCAACCCGCGGATCATGGCCTCACCCCTAGCTTTGAGGAGCTCCGCACTGATATTACAAACACCAGCTGCCTTTCCACCCTTCAACTTTGCTACAGCCTCTCTGACTTCGTCAAGAGAGGGTGCGGTTTCGTCAATGGGAGGATCGCATCCACTGCCTGTAACCCAGTGGTGTGAAGCTGCTCAGTTGGAGGGTCCACCGTGAACAACTGAAAAAGGAAATTATGATAAAACAATGATAATGATATCAATAATTGAAAGATAAGGATATAAAAAAATATAAAATCAGAGAGTGAGAGAGGATATATTTTGGAAGTGACTGTACGTATAGTACGTACGAGTAGGTAGTCAGAACAGGGTTTCCAGATTGTTGCCAGACTCTCCCCCCAGGAAAATATGAAATCCCCCCAAAATCCCCCCAAACCTATATAAAATTTCCACCCCCCAAAACCCCTAAATGAAATTTTGAAATTTACTTTATCATTCGTAAAGTTATTTAATAAGGGATAAATACACTATAATTTTTATATCTATTTTCACATTCCTTACAGCTTACATAATATCTGCTATGTATAATTATACAGTACAAGGCAAATACTAAATTTTAGGATGTTATGGCTTCTTCATACATATCAGGCCTATCATTCATATATACTACTGCTACATTTTCTAAGCATTGTTTTATCTAGGCTGTAAGAACCATAACGTACACTATTTGGCTTGTAATTTGCACCAAACTCTCCCTTCCCATCCCAAGTCATCTTCAAAAATATTTAGATAGTAAATACACGAACAAAACTGTAGCCTATACTAATATATACTACTATACTACTTCATACTAAGGCATCTTATCTTTGCATTCCCTATCATTTTCCTTTTTCGGTTTAAGTTCCTCTATCTTCTTTTGCACTTTCAGCTGTCCTCTTTCTCTTCCCACAAAACTCTCCTATTCCTACCTGCTTTATTCTCCCCCTTCCTTACTTTCTCACTTTCTCTCTTCCGTGACACCTCTCCCCCTCCCTCAAGGTTCCTTCCATACCCTAACTCCGCCTCCCTCCCCCACCATCCTCCTTCCCTCTCTCCCTTATCAACCAGGGTCTCCCTCCACCACGGACCCACCCCCTCATCCG
This sequence comes from Chionoecetes opilio, assembly GCA_016584305.1. Taxonomy (NCBI): domain Eukaryota; kingdom Metazoa; phylum Arthropoda; class Malacostraca; order Decapoda; family Majidae; genus Chionoecetes; species Chionoecetes opilio. The sequence goes on from JACEEZ010020120.1 coordinate 68,996, forward strand.
CTCCTCCTTGACCCCACAGCCTAGGCCAGCTGAGCCGCCCACCAGTCTATCATACCCACCTGACTCCTCTCCTCACTCTCCCACCGGCCTACTCCCCTCCCTCCCATGTCCACATGCTTCTCCCCTCCACTAATCCTTACTTCTCACCTTCATGTCAGGTCACACAAGAGATAATACAGAAATACCGAAGATTGACCTGGCCCGGCCTCACCACAACCATAGGATAAATGGCAGTTTTTGCCTGAGTTCAATGATTTTCAATCTAAAATCAATCCCCCCAAATTTTCACCCGTCCCCTCAAACGCAAAATTCTCCCCCCAAATGGGAAGAAAGTCATGAAAGCCAAATGGGAAGTCTCTCTCTCTCTCTCTCTCTCTCTCTCTCTCTCTCTCTCTCTCTCTTCTCTCTCTCTCTCTCTCTCTCTCTCTCTCTCTCTCTCACACACACACACATAGGGGTACTCCGTAGTGTAGGGGTAGCACGCTCGGTTCACAACCGAGAAATCCCGGGTTCGTTCCCCGGGCGGAGCGGAAACATATGGGCTGTTTCCTTAAAACCCGAGCCCCTGTCCACC
>JACEEZ010020120.1:84569-194569 GCA_016584305.1 Chionoecetes opilio
AACACAGTTTTTAGCCCAAATTCCCCCTTTAAAATTATTCAATCGACATGGGACCAAGCCGTTTATCACCTACGATTTATTTGCGATCTGTTTTAGCCTACTCTCATCAAAAATGAATTTACAGTTACGGCTACCCAAAATAGACAGTCAGACACACGGCTACTGCTATAGTAAATCAGATAGACAGACACGGCTACTGCTATAGTATATTATATAGATAAGGTGGATAATATTATATTAACATAGGAAGGGAAATAATAGAAGGAGGACAGGAAAGGATGGTGAGGAGGAAGGCTGGGCTGGGAGACGACGAAGAGTAAGAGGGAAGAGATAAAACACTCCAAAGTTATGTTTAATGTTTCTTATAACGTTAACACTCACGTCTTCTCGGTCCTGTAGTCAATACGTCATTTACGTCTTACCTGAAAATATAAACAAAATAAATATCAGGCGACGGAAATTTGCAGATAAGAAAAAACCCAGCAAATTCCCCACCGCAACCCCACACAAACGGTAAGTCCGTGAGTCTACGGAGTTAGTTAAATGCGGCAAGGGGTTACCGCTGAGTTTCTTCCTGTAATCTAATACTCACAAGTGTTTTTAGCCCAGCCCCCCCGCCTTTCAAAATATTAAATCGACATGGGACCGAGCCGCTTACCACCTACGATTTATTTGCGATTTTTTTAGCCTACTCTCATCAAAATTGAATTTACAGTTTCGGCTACCCAAAACAGACAGACAGACAGACACACGGCTACTCCTATAGTATATTAGATAGATGGATGATAGACAAGAAAATTATCCCTTCTCTCTCTCTCTCTCTCGCGCTCTCTCTCTCTCTCTCTCTCTCTCTCTCTCTCTCTCTCTCTCTCTCTCTCTCTCTCTCTCTCTCTCTCTCTCTCTCTCTCTCTCTCTCTCTCTCTCTCTCTCTCTCTCTCTCTCTCTCTCTCTCTCTCTCTCTCTCTCTCTCTCTCTCTCTCTCTCTCTCATACAAAAACACCAACACTAATATCCGTTCCCAAACACAACACTCACGTCTACCCTCGGAACGAACTGTGTGTGTTGAGGGAAAGTAAGAAGACTTCATATTATTGCGTCGACTATTGTAGTTAATTTCACCAAGTTTTCCGCCTCAGGTAAAACAATAATAAAATAACATGTGACCGCCGTTTTCTATCTCTTTAATCCATGGTAAGCTGTTCGCGTGCCTGTGTGGCGAGGAAATACAGCTGAGTTTTCATGTTTTTGTGTTTAGCATTATTATAATTTTCATTTCACTTATAAGCATACACGATAAATATAAATGCTTAGTAAGAGATGGATAGATAGATATAAGTAGAAAGACAGAGGGAGGCGGTTGCAGAGTGGTTAGCATCTCCGAGTGGCGTGCTCGGCATCCCGAGTTCGATCCCCGATGAGGGCCAAAATCCACGTAAGATCTTTCTGCACCGTCGAGTGGCCTAAGAACACCCACATGCTGTCCATTAACTCTACCTTCGATTGCGACTGCATCGGAGGACACAGGGGGCGGAATGAGCCTCTAATCACAGGCGTCACTATAAAAATCCTGCCTGCGCCACCACGGGCGAGGGTCAACCATCACAGCCCTCAAATGAACCTCCAGGACCTACCGAGCCCTGGAGGTCACTGCCTACAGGCGCTATAGGCACAATTGTAAAAAAAGGGAAAAAAAGATAAATATTTAGACATATAAATAGATAGAGAAAGAATTCTAGATTGACACACATGGACATATATCAAAACAAACAGATAGACAGACTGACAAAAAGACAAAAAAATATTTCTTCCCTTCATTCTAAAAGGGAAAAAATAAATAATGAAAGAATAATCACACGGTGAAAAAAACCCCAGAATAATTCCTGAAAATGACCAACCCACTCACCAAGCCATGAAAACAATACTTGTACACAACACGTTAAGTTAGGATAAGTATGCAGGAAACAGACAGCCGGAGGGAAGGCAGGTAAAAAGGCTGTACAATTTCCTGGACTTACTGGTGGATCAATGTATAGACACGACAATGAAACTATAGACGTAAACAAAACAATGAAACTATAGACGTAAACAAAACAATGAAACTGTAGACGTAAACAAAACAATGAAACTGTAGACGTAAACAAAACAATGAAACTGTAGACGTAAACAAAACAATGAAACTGTAGACGTAAACAAAACAATGAAACTGTAGACGTAAACAAAACAATGAAACTGTAGACGTAAACAAAACAATGAAACTGTAGACGTAAACAAAACAATGAAACTGTAGACGTAAACAAAACAATGAAACTGTAGACGTAAACAAAACAATGAAACTGTAGACGTAACAAAACAATGAAACTATAGACGTAAACAAAACAATGAAACTGTAGACGTAAACAAAACAATGAAACTGTAGACGTAAACAAAACAATGAAACTATAGACGTAAACAAAACAATGGAACTGTAGACGTAAACAAAACAATGAAACTGTAGACGTAAACAAAACAATGAAACTGTAGACGTAAACAAAACAATGAAACTGTAGACGTAAACAATGTATAAATTCCAAACAAGACACCTCCCGAACAAACTTGGCCCAGCCCCCTTTCTTTATTCTCTTACTGTCTTCTGTATAGGGACTGACAACTTAGAGCGCTTTATGTTACCTCTTTTGTTTTGCCCTTGCCCAGTCCTTTGTGATGTAAAAAAAGAAAAAGAAAAAATATATATATATAATCACAGCTCTACGTAAATAACAACCAGAAACTAGTAACAAAGAAATATCGATAATGGTGGAGTCTTGATGGGTTGCAACAGCGTGGCTGGTGTTTCAAGGCCATATGAATGTTTACTTAGGATGTCCGTGGCGAGAGGAAGGAAGGTTGAATAAGTCATGAGCGGGAATGAAACAACGAAACTCAAGCCAAGAATATGAAAGGAAACATCAAAATGGATAGATAGATATAGGTAGACAGACAGATAGACATTTAGACAGATAAATAAATAAATAAATAGAAAAATAACAGATAAATAAATAGGCATGTAATGAAAAATGTTTATAAATATGCGGATGAAAATGTTAGTAACTCTGAAGATAAATAGATCAATAATAAAATAAATAGAACAATTACAGATAAACTAGGAAATAGACGTCCACACTAAAGATGTGGAACGTGTCCAAGCTCGCACAGGCTAAAGTCAACTTTTTAAATACCTTCAACTTAAAATACTTCTATTACAACCTGACCTAACCCAACCTAACCTTCACCATCCCCTTCTTTGATTGTCTTTACTTTTTACAAAGAAAAGAAAAGTGATAAATTGTTCTTGAAAAAAGTTCTAAAAAAAAGTTCTAAAATAAATGGTGTGGTAATAGCGGTGGTGGTGGTGGTGGTGGTGGTGGTGATGGTGGTTGTTTTGGTGATGGTGGTGGTTGTGGTGATGGTGGTGATGGTGGTGGTGGTGGTGGTGGTGGTGGTGGTGATGGTGGTGGTGGTGGTGGTGGTGGTGGTGGTGGTGTGTGGTGTGGTGGTGGTGGTGGTGGTGTGGTGATGGTGGTGTAGTGATGGTGGTGTAGTGGTGGTGATGGTGGTGATGGTGGTGGTGTGGTGGTGGTGGTGATGGTGATGGTGGTGGTGGTGATGGTGGTGGTGGTGGTGGTGGTGGTGGTGTGGTGGTGGTGATGGTGGTGTGGTGGTGGTGGTGATGGTGATGGTGGTGGTGATGGTGGTGGTGATGTGTGGTGATGTGGTGGTGTGGTGGTGGTGGTGGTGGTGGTGGTGGTGGTGATGGTGGTGTGGGGGTGGTGGTGGTGGTGGGGTGGTGTGGGGGTGGGGGTGGTGGTGGTGGTGGTGGTGGTGTTGTGGTGTGGTGGTGGTGGTGGTAATGGTGGTGGTGGTGGTTGTGGTGGTATGGTGGTGGTGGTGGTGGTGATGGTGGTGGTGGTGGTGGTGGTGTGGTGGTGGTGGGGGTAGTGGTGGTGGTGGTGATGGTGGTGGTGGTGGTGTGGTGGTGGTGGTGTGGTGGTGGTGGTAGTGGTGTGGTGGTGGGGTGGTGGTGGTGGTGGTGGTGGTGGTGTGGTGGTTGTAGTGGTGGTGGTGGTATTTCATAATTGTTATATGCGAATCAAGCTCCAAGCTCCCTACGTTCGCTTGGACAACTCTCTGTACCCACGGCTGAAATGGCATATTTAACACCTCACACACCCTACCACGTATATAACACCACGCTAACCCTAAATAACACCTGTAACGCCATTAGAAACACGAGTTATAGTGGTTATATGAGGCCTAACACAAGCAGCAGTGTCTGCGCCTCCTCGCTCAGACACTGTATTGTGAGGACTACGAGTCGAAAACATTTTATTTCCAGTACACTAATGCACTACTTTCACCACTGCACTAATGTCGCCAGGCACAATATATTACGAATTTTATGCATAAATGCTAAAAACTCGCTTCGCTCGCTTGGACAATGAGTTAAGAGACGAAATATAACCTTTTTGTGCCAAATTTCTTCCTTTACACCTGTATACCCGCTCCCTACAAAAGTAGTCACAAGAAGAAGAAGAAGAAGAATTCGTGGAAACATTTTACAAGCCTATAGGCTTGTAACCTGATTTCTTGTTTCTGATTTCTCAGGCTGACACCTGATTTCGGCTGAAATAAGTGTCCAAGTTCGCTTCGCTCGCTTGGACAATAAATAGACAAGTAATGTAATGTAAAAATAAATGAGAATGAAAATATTATTAACTCAAATAACTCATAAAAAATAAGCTGAACAAACTGCTAAACTAAGACAAGTAGAAGAGAAATATCAGAATAGGAGGAAAGGACAACAATATGAGGGTAAAAAAACACAATATAATTTGGTAAAGAACATTGACAAGGAAAAAAAATATTAACCTGTGATGGAAAGAGTTCAAGAAAAAGGAAAATTGGATACAAAAAAAATAAGCGAACGTTTTTATTTTGTTTAGGGTGTGTGTAGTAGTTTGAGCGAAAACGTTTTGCTGGTGTATGTCTGTGTGTGTGTTAAGAGTGAGGGTGAATACTGGACATGCGAGGATGTCTTGGCGACCCTCTTACCGTGACAGGCGGGATGGCGAAGGGAAAATGGGCTAGAAAAAGACAGATGGATATATAGAAAGAAAAAAATGTAAATATATATAATATGTTTGGACATAGATAGATAGATAGATATGGATAAATAGATAGATAAATATAGATAGACAGATAGATAGATATACACATAAATAGTAGGATACATAGATGAAGATAGATGGATATATAGGTGGATCGATATATATATAGATAGATAGATAGATAGATAGATAGATAGATCGATAGAAAGATAAATAAAGATAGATAGATAGATAGACAAATAGATAGATAGATAGACATATAAAGATATATAAACATTAAAACGAAAATAGATATAAATAGGTATAAATAAGCTGTTTATCTATAGGTACTTATATCTATATACTCCAAATTCTTATCATTCATTTATTTATCTATTTATCTATATATATATTTATCTATCTATCTATCTATAAATAAGCAACAATTTAGATATCACAAACATGAAGTATCTACCACCGAATTCCATTTTTTTCTCTTTCAATTCAAATGTAAAAAAAAAAAACTTAAATAACAAAAAATATATCAAAGAAAAAAACAGCAATACAGATACTCGGAGCAAATTTCAAAACTCTTCAACAAACTTAGATAGGGGCACTGATAACCTTCCCCCGCCCTCCCCACACCCCACGATCCCTCGCCCCCCCCCCCCCCCACACATCCCCAACCTCCCACTGCCCTCCTACAACCCCAACCCCCCCCTGTCAACACCTCTACATCCCCCCTCCCCTTCGCCCCCCCCCACCACTCCGCCCCCCCCTCCCACAACCTCCCCCCCCCACCCCCCACATCCCGAACACAGGCAGGAGAGGCAGGTGAAAATGTGGACCCGCGGAACCTATCAAATGAGCTTATGACATCCCGGGCGGGCTGTACGAGGGTGAGGTGGGGAGAGGTGAGGTGAGGAAGAGACAGGCTGGGTGGGATGTGCAAGTTTCACGAGATGTACGAGAAGCCTGAAGGTAAGGGAAATAACCACCATCTCAACCTTTTTCCTAGTTTTTTCCTACATCTTCTTCTTCTTCTTCTTCTTCTGTTCTTTCCTCTGTTTGAAATCTCTCTTTTCCTTTTCTTTTTCTATCTCTGTTTGGGATCTGTTCTTCCTTTGTATTCCTCCTCCTCCTAATTCTCCTTTCCACAATTCTCCTTGTAGTTCTTTCTTGCTCTCTTCCTCTTATCTTCCCTGTAATTGTTGTTCTTAATGGTCGTACTCCTTCTCTCTTTCCTCCTCAAACTCTCCCTTTTCCTATTTTCCTTAAGCCTATTTTCTTTCTTGTACTATTTTAGTTACAAGTGTTGTTATGTCTCTTCTACCCTTTCTCCTCCTCCTCCTCCTCTCTCTCCCTCTCTCTCCAGCTTTTACTCCTACTTTTCATAATCACAAAAACTCTTAATCTTGTTTATATATCAAAGCTCCACCACCACCACTAATGTTCCATCACCAACCATCTCCTCCTCCTCCTCCTCCTCCTCCTCCTCCTCCTGAATCGAAATTTTCATAAAGGAAAGACTCTTATCAGTTCTTAAACAGATTCCGGACAGGAGATTTAAGATTTCATTTTCGTCCTTGATTCAATTACACATTTCGTTTTCACTTCTCTCAAGATTCCTTCTCCCACGCACACCAGTGCCCTTCACGTCAATAGCGGGAGTGATGACACTGATTTTGGACATATGCATGGTGAGGGGGGGGGGGTAGGTTTATATTTTATCTATATTTTGACATCTCAAAAAACTTTATTAGGCAAAAAAAAAAAAAATATCACACCTTCTTAATATTGTCTTACTGTTTTCTTTATAGGAACTGGCAACTAAGCGAGTTTTTTTTATACTTCTTTTTTTTTGTCCTTGGCCAGTCTTTTGAGATGTAATAATAATAATAATAAAAATATATAACAAAAAGCCCGCTACGTGCCAATCCCTATAGAGAAATAACACGCGTCTGTGGGCCCTTCGGACCCATGTATTGATGTTTGTAGTAGTAGTATATATTAGACAACAATGTGAGTGCAAAATCCAATCGTGTTGTTGCTGTCGTTGGTCACTAGTCAAAGTGCCTCGGGGTAGACCACGTTCCGTGTGATTCCACGGGGCGCCAACACTTCGACGGTATCAGCACAGCCAACCCTTGACAGGCTGACGTAGAGTTGGCCGTGCGTGAACACGGATGTAGGCAAGTAAACTCCCACGTAGCTCTTGGTCTGGCCCTGGCACTTGTTGATCGTCATGGCAAATGCAACACGGATGGGAAATTGCAGACGCCACATGCGGAATCCAGTGCCAGACGCTGCCTGCGTGATGATGGGTACGCGAGGCAGGTAGAAGTCGTCGCCTCGGCTGCTCGGTTGAAGCGCTTTACAGCGTAAATTGATCGTGATCGTGGCGTGGCGCCTTCGGAATCGCCTTCGCCTTCGCCTCTGAAATATAATATATATTCTTATATTATATAAAATAAGCATTTATATATATAAGTATAATGTATATTATATAAGTATAATATATGAGTAAATGTTGTATAGCTCAATTACACCGTCATAAGCAAATATTAACGCAAACCTGTCCTGCCGGCCGGTAGCAGTACAGAGGAGCCCAATAGTAAAAGAGCGGTTGGCTCTCGGTCGCGAGTCGAATACAATTTCGATAAATTGAACGCTGGCAGTTTGGATAGCTTACAACCGCTGCTTAACACAGTTTTTAGCACAAAGCCCCCTTTCAAAATTATTCAATCGACATGGGACCAAGCCGCTGCCCCAATTTCCAGCCGCCGCCCCACGCCTGCCTTACCCCAGACCCACCCCTGTCTCACCCCAGCCCCACGCCTATCTCACCCCAGCCCCACGCCTGCCTCACCACAGCCCCACGCCTGTCTCACCCCACCCCCACGCCAGCCTCACCCCACCCCCACGCCTGTCTCACCCCAGCCCACGCCTGCCTCACCCCAGCCCCACTACTCCATCACCCCAACACCATGTCTGCCTCACCCCAGCCCCACGCCTGCCTCACCCCAGCCCCACGCCTGTCTCACCCCAGCCCCAAGCCTGCCTCACCCCAGACCAACGCCTGTCTCACCCCAGCCCCACACTTGCCTCACCCCAGCCCCACGCCTGTCTTACCCCACCCCCACGCCTGCCTCACCCCACCCCCACGCCTGTCCCACCCCAGCCCCACGCCTGCCTCACCCCAGCCCCACTCCTCCCTCACCCCAACACCATGTCTGCCTCACCCCAGCCCCACGCCTGTCTTACCCCAACCCCACGCCTGCCTCACCTCAGCCCCACGTCTCCCTCACCCCAACACAACGTCTGCCTCACCCCAGCCCCACGCCTGTCTCACCCAAGCCCCAAGCCTGCCTCACCCCAGCCCCAGGACTGTCTCACCCCAGCACTACGCTTGCCTCACCCCAGCCACACCCCTGTCTCACCCCAGCCCCACGCCTATCTCACCCCAGCCCCACGCCTGTTTCACCCCAACACCACGTCTGCCTCACCCCAGCCCCACGCCTGCCCTGCAAGCCTCCACACCCCACACCACTCCACCACACACACCCTCACCACACACCCCTCACACACACCTATCTGCACCCACCCAGCCCACACAACACCACGCCCACACACCACCCAATCACACATCACACACACACACCACACACAAACACACACAGTAAGTCCGTGAGTCTACGGAGTTAGTGAAATGCGGCAAAGCGTTATCGCAGTCTCTTCCTGTAATCACTTATACTCTTAAAAGTGTTTTTAGCCCAAAACCCCGCTTCAAAATTATTCAATCGACATGGGACCAAGCCTTTTACCATCTACGATTTATTTGCGATTTTCTGAGCCTACTCCCATCAAAATTGAATTTACAGTTTCGGCTACCCTAAACAGACAGACAGACAGACAGACAGACAGACAGACAAACAAACACACGGCTACTCTTACTATAGTATATTAGATAGATAGTGGTAGAGTTCCTTCTTTATAGTGGCGGCCAATGGCACAACGAACGAGTCTCTTTAATTAACTAACTAGGTAAAGGTAAAGATGGGAGCATACGCTATCCTGCGCGTGGCATTCGGTGCTCATCTCCGTGGTATTAGCCCTTAGAGCCTGTGGTGGGTGAAGGCCCGTTAACCTGGGACACAGGGCTAGTGTGACACATGGGTTACCACAGTTACCTTCCCCAGGTTGCCCCAGGTACCCATTTAACAACCCCGAAAGGAAGGAAGAACAGCTGGTTTGGCTGGTCGCCGACTTGCCCTGGCCCGGATTCGAACCAGGGCCCACAGATTCGTAGCCAGGTACGCAAGCCACTACACCACGGAGGCAACAAAGTAACTAACTAGAAGAGGTAATAATTAGGTAGTATATATTAGAAGACATAATGAGTTAACTACACGCTATGACATTCCAAAATCAATATGGATGAAATATTATTCTAGTCGTGTCCTTTAGATGTCTTTATGATGTTGATGTATTGGCTTGTAAAGGTTTGGCCGATGAATTATTCCCCCGCTTGACTACTTTATCGGTGACATGATTCTGTGTGTCACTGTAGTCAATCGTGTGTCTGGAAGAGAGGCAGAAACAGGAAAAGGAGGAGGAAAGAAAGGGGGAAAAAGTGTTAAGAAGGGAGGAAGGAAGAGGTAAGAAAGTAGGAAAAAGAAGAAAGAAAATAGGAAAAAAGAAGAAAATAAAAGAAAGAGGAAAACAAAGAGGAGGAGGAGTAATGGGATGAATAGGAGGGGGAAATTGGGTGCAAGGAAAGGGATCTGATTCAAAAATGCCTCGAGGCTAAAATGGCTTTGACAACCCTGGGAAAGAATCAGCTTTCGATACACAAGCTGAGGTGGAAACAGGAAGTATTGGAAAGAGATGAAGCGTTGGTCATGGGTGCTGGCTGCGGTACTCTCTCTCTCTCTCTCTCTCTCTCTCTCTCTCACACACACACACAAACACGCACACACATACACACACACACACATGCACACACACACACTCCTTGCCTCCCCATTCCCTACATCTCCCTTTCAAATCCTCTGGTGGCATCTCACCTGTCCTGGCTTCTCACCTTCCTTGCCCCGTCCCACCTGTCCCCTCCACTATAAAGTAGCTCTATACTCACTTTACTACTTATACTCTCTTCCACTACCCACACCTCATCCTCAACAAGGGCCTTCACTCCACTCTCTTCCACTCCCTGTCTTCTCACAACATCCAAGAAAATAGCAAGTAAGAGATAGAGAAAGAGTGAGTGAGTGAGTGATGAGAGAGTGAGAGTGGAGAGAGAGAGAGAGAGAGAGAGAGAGAGAGGAGAGAGAGAGAGAGAGAGAGAGAGAGAGAGAGAGAGAGAGAGAGAGAGAGAGAGGAGAGAGAGAGAGAGGAGAGGAGAGAGAGAGAGAGAGAGAGAGAAGAGAGAGAAGAGAGAGAGAGAGAGAGAGGAGAGAGAGAGAGAAGAGAGAGAGAGAGAGAGAGAGAGAGAGGAGAGAGAGAGAGAAGAGAGAAGAGAGAAGAAGAGAGGAAAGAGAGAGAGAGAGAATATAAAATCTCAAAAGCCCAGCAGAAGGAAGAAGGAAGAGGAAGAGGAGGTAAAGGAGGATGGGAATGGAGAGGGAGGAGAGGAGGAATGATGGGCGAGAAGGAAGATGGAGGGGCGGAGAGAGGGTGTCACCAGAACCAGGCAGGATGGGAAGGAGGGGGAGAGGGGAAGGGATTGAAGGGCAGGACACTTGACAAATTTCCGCGTCACTCACACACTTACTAAAATTGTGCTGTCAGGCGAGGCTTCAGGAAAATCTGCAATGCTCGACTGTTCTATCAAAACTCTCTCTCTCTCTCTCTCTCTCTCTCTCTCTCTCTCTCTCTCTCTCTCTCTCTCTCTACCCGTCAGGGTGGCTCGATTGGTAGAGCTGTTGTCTCGCGTGTAGCGTCCCTGCATTCGGTCAGCGGTTCGAGTCCACCAGGTTCGTCCTGTCGTGGTGGCGCTTTGTATAGTCAATAACCTTGTAGTTGGTACTTGCAAAGTGTCTAGATAGGATCAAAGTATCTTATCTTATCTCTCTCTCTCTCTCTCTCTCTTTTATTTTTTATTTTTTTCTCTATCTATCGCTCAATCTATCCATCTCTATCTATCTATATCCCACTCTATCTCCCACTCTATCTCTCTATCTATATATCTATATTTATCTCTCTCTATCTATCTATCTCTCATAAAAGAAAGAAAAAAAAAGTCTACCTCTCCACCTCTCCATCAACGCTATTCCTCCACCCTCGCACTTTGAAGGGAGGGTGGGAGGGGGATAGATGAGTGGGTGTGGTAGGAGGGGTGGGAGGGGATGGACGGAGGGAGGGTGGGAGGGTGAGAGGACCAGGGGTTAGCGCAAGGCCTTCTGGGAGGTCTCACAAGGCCTGGGTTAGGGTCGGTGATGTGCAGGTCAGACCCAACCCTCTGGCAACCTTTCCTAATGGTTTATAGTTGACAAACGTGCTTCTTTCTATATATTCAGCTGTTCATTGCAGTATATACGAGACAAATTTTTTATATATTTCTTAACAAAAACGGTAGAACGGAGACTGAAAACAGGAGGTATAAGTTAAAATTAAGTCATGAAGATTACGAAGTGCCAGAAAAGTTGAAAATGCAAACCAGAGGAAGGAGAAAGAAAGACTGGTGCGGCGACTCAGACTTTGGTGGCTGTGATTGTTTTTATCGCGTGTCCATCACTTCGCTAAGGCAAACTTAAGTATCTGTTGGAGAGAGAAAGGGAGAGAGAAAGGGAGAGAGAGAGAAAGAGAGAGAGAAAGAGAGTGTGTGTGTGTGTTGTCGCGTCTCGCTGCCTTTTTTCCTTCCATATAGCGTCCATTCAATAAGTGTTTACGAGCGAGCGCGAAGCGCTCGAGAGTCCTCACGAGATACGGGATTTTTCTCACATTTAAGTGGCCGACCCGACCCGACCGACCATCACGATTTTCAGGAGCTTATATATTTGGAATCCCGCTTCCGATTGACAAGCGGTCTTCGCCATCTGATAGCCCCATTCAATCCCTATCGGGTTTCTACGGGCTCGCTCGTCCTTCGTTGACTAAGGCGTCTTACTGGCTGTATGAAATTCTGTATAATTCTAAAACTTCATTTATTCCACTTGCATCACCTTGTGTCGTCTGAGCAAATTTCATAACTCTCTCTCTCTCTCTCTCTCTCTCTCTCTTCTCTCTCTCTCTCTCTCTCTCTCTCTCTCTCTCTCTCTCTCTCTCTCTCTCTCTCTCTCTCTCTCTCTCTCTCTCTCTCTCTCTCTCTCTCTCAGGACCGCATTACCACATCTTCGGCAAGATCAATATACTTTTAATAGGTCTCTCCACTGCTAAACTGAAATTTTCCTCTGGTGCGCGTGACGTCAGCTGCAGTGTGGAGATCAGCCTCGCTCCAAAACAGGTCGCCAGTCTTGATTCTTGAATGAACACTCGCACAGACCCATAGACCACTGTATACCTGGACTGCGCACGAGACAATGTTTTGAATTGCGGGGCTGCATAGGGGCCTGCGGGGCGCCCGACAAAGAGATATAGTGCTCTATGGACTATCATATAGACTGGTTTATCAGTATATATGATATACTGTAATCTTCGTAAATGTTTGTTCTATAATATTATCAAATAAAAAACAGTAAAACACGCTAAAGAATTGCCATTACGAGACTATGAAGAAATATGCATGAACTTAATATTCACTTAACTCTTCGCAATTTAAAACTTTGCGAGTCAACTTTTATCATGAAGGGTATCAATAGAAGCGCAATTTTATTAGCTTTCCATTGCTATATTTCGTTATCTGATAAATGAATTAAAACCATGCATAAATTAGCGTTAACTAAATAAATAAAATCATCAATCGGGTAATTTTCCCGATTGATGATGTTATTTATTTACTTATATATTTCGTTTTCTGATAAATGAATTAGTAACATGTATAAATTAGCGTTGACTAAATAAATAACCTCATCAATCGGGAAAATTACCCGATTGATGATTTTATTTATTTAGTTAACGCTAATTTATGCATGGTTCTAATTAACTTATCAGATAACGAAATATAGCAATGGAAAGCTAATAAAATTGCGCTTCTATTGACACCCTTCATGATAAAAGTTGACTCGCAAAGTTTTAAATGGCGAAGAGTTGAAGTGAATATTAAGTTCATGCATATTTCCCTTTTTTTAATTTCTATTTCTACATGAGCATAGTACACTACATAGTACGTCATAATGATAATTTTTGGATAGTGGAAAGAGGAGGTAGAAGGGAGTGGCCTGCCAGCAAGCTGGATAGCACAGGTGTGTGTTGGGCAGAGCAGGACGGTGTGGGTGGGTGGCGGGGATTCGCTCGTTCTCTCTCTCTCTCTCTCTCTCTCTCTCTCTCTCTCTCTCTCTCTCTCTCTCTCTCTCTCTCTCTCTCTCTCTCTCTCTCTCTCTTTTTTATTTTTTATTCAAACTTACATCATGGTTGACATGGGGCTATAATTGGTAAGGAGGTTGATGAAGGCATTAAGTGGCAGAAGCTAAAGATGTCCCCTGTCCCGGGGACATCTATCCGAAAGCTATGCCTTGTAAGATAATAACTAAGTAGTAAGTAAGTACACAGTGTTACAGGCTGAGGGTCACTTTCCGTCACAGGCACTTGTCAGGCGCACTATTGATACGTACACTGTATGTCACTGTGTCTACTAAGTGTCAATGTGTGTCACTATGTGTGTGTCACTGTCACTGTGTCACTAATGACGCGACACTGCATCACGCCTTACGGTCACTAAGGCGGATGTAAGCGGCACCATCTGTGGGCCACCACCTTCATCTGCTTGGTGTTCATGGCCACGACATCCACCTCAACCGTGAAGGCGTTCCACAGTGTCGCCGTGGCCCAAGTAAAGGCTCGCTGTCCCATCACGGTGTGGGTCCTCGGGGCCTCGAGGAGGAGATCACCTGACACTACCGTCCTCGTAGCGCGCACAGACCTCCTCTCTCTCTCTCTCTCTCTCTCTCTCTCTCTCCTCTCTCTCTCTCTCTCTCCTCTTCTCCTCTCTCTCTCTCCTCTCTCTCTCTCCTCTCTCTCTCTCTCTCTCTCTCTCTCTCTCTCTCTCCTCTCTCTCTCTCCACTAAAATTGGTACAAAGTCAAAGATTTTTGTAAACCTACACAGATACACTAGAGGTAAATATTTTGTTCTATGCCAACAACTACATTGCAGTCATTTTCATATGATAGTTGGCCATTAACAACCTCTCCCAAACAAAACTCATTTTCTTTAGCTTGCTTAATAGGAATGGGAATGGTAATAGTAATAAACATTATATAAATAACAATGATAATGATGATAATAATAGTAGTATTAATAATCATATTCTCATAGTGGAAAGAGGAGGTAAAAGGGAGTGACATGGAGAGTAGCAGAGCCGTAGGTAGGGAGAGTAGCAGAGCCGTAGGTAGGGAGAGTAGGTGTGAGTGAGGTCAGGTCAGGGCAAGCCGCAGCGGCCACAGGTGCGTGTAGGTGGGTGGGGGAATTATCCTCGTGAGGCTCGGGCATATTTTAGAATAGGCCACGATACAAAATCGTCGTTTTCTCGTCGTTTTCTCGCACCACTGAAACTGACGTCACTAAGCTGCGCGTGGTTTAACCTATAATGTCTATTATAGGTTATCCTACCTATCATTCTACTCCCCTCTTCATTCACACAAACACAGAGGGGCGCCGCGACCTTCACCTTTCCATGAACTTAAGCTGCTTTACCATTTATATTTTTCATCAAGAACCATTTTTTGCATTATTTTCTTTTGATGTTGAATAATTTTGGCGC
The DNA here is from genome assembly GCA_016584305.1 of Chionoecetes opilio. Classification (NCBI taxonomy): domain Eukaryota; kingdom Metazoa; phylum Arthropoda; class Malacostraca; order Decapoda; family Majidae; genus Chionoecetes; species Chionoecetes opilio. The sequence goes on from JACEEZ010020120.1 coordinate 99,551, forward strand.
ATGGAATCCCCTCCGTCCAAAACCAACACAATTTTTCTATATATAATGGCGGTGGTGGTGGTAGAAAGACCCAAGTGGCATTTCTTACATTTAGTCAGAGGAATCAAAAAGCAGATTATCCGAAAACAATAACATATAAATAAATAACACTCCTATTAATAAGTAAAGTCCTATTTTTTCGTGTTCACCGCTCCCCCCGGCCTCCCAAAGCCACCATGTCAATCCCGCCTTTATGCTCATGTGACGGAGACGCCATTGTGATGTGGAGGCGACGCGAGGGAGGACGGGGGAAGGGAGGGGAGGGGATGGGAAGGGAAGGGAAGGGAAGGGAAGGGAAGGGAAGGGAAGGAAGGGAAGGGAAGGGAAGAGATGGGAAGGGAAGGCAAGGCAAGGCAAGGCAAGGGAAGAGATGGGAAGGGAAGGGAAGGGAAGGGAAGGGAAGGGAAGGGAAGGGAAGGGATGGGATGGGATGGGATGGGATGGGATGGGATGGGAAGGGAAGGGAAGGGAAGGGAAGGGAAAGGAAGGGAAGGGAAGGCAAGGCAAGGGAAGAGATGGGAAGGGAAGGGAAGGGAAGAGAAGGGAAGGGAAGGGAAGGGAAGGGAAGGGAAGGGAAGGGAAGGGAAGGGAAGGGAAGGGAAGGGAAGGAGGGAAGGGAAGGGAAGGGTAGGGAAAGGGAGAGAAGGAAAGGGGAGGGAAGGGAAAGGAAGGCTAGAGAAGGGAAGGGAAGGGAAGGGAAGCGTCACCTCACAAACAAAACCAAGAAACAATAAGGTTTTGTAGTTTGGATTTTACTTTTTTATTATCTCTTCACGCAGATGTGTTCAGTTGGCTTGTGATATCTCTCTCTCTCTCTCTCTCTCTCTCCCCTCTCTCCCCTCTCTCTCTCCTCTCTCTCTCTCTCTCTCCTCTCTCTCCTCTCTCTCTCTCTCTCTCTCCTCTCTCTCTCTCCTCTCTCTCTCTCTCTCTCTCTCTCTCTCTCTCTCCTCTCCCCCCCCCTCTCTCTCTCCTTCTCTCTCTCATCCTCTCTTCTCTCTCTGTGTGTGACAGATTTCAACGTTATTTTTTTTACCTTTATTTTATACACAGTACAACGCATGTTCGCACACCTTTAAAAATCCACCTTTTCCATAACCACATGTCACTTGATCACTTTTCGGCAATGTATTTCACGCACCTTGCAGCCCGGCGCTCCCATTACATCCCCTCGCTACCTGTATCCATATTCATGCGTATAAATAACTGCGGAAAAAATTGAACACGTGCTGAAATCTACCCATCCATCCAGTCAGCCAGCAAACAATCCAGTCAGTCAGTCACCCAACCAGTTACCCAGTCAGTCAGTCAGTCAGTCACCCCACCCAGCCAGCCAGTTACCCATTCAGTCAGTCAGGCAGCAACCAACCCAGTCAGTCAATCACCCAGCATAGCCAGTCAGTTATCCAGGCAGCAAGCAACCCACCGAGCCAACGTCACACAGCCCGCCAGATAACCACCTATCAAGCCAGCCAACCAGTCAGCAAGCAACTCACCAAGCCAGCCAACCAGTCAGCAAGCAACTCACCAAGCCAGCCAACCAGTCAGTAAGCAACTCACCAAGCCAGCCAACCAGTCAGTAAGCAACTCACCAAGCCAGCCAACCAGTCAGTAAGCAACTCACCAAGCCAGCCAACCAGTCAGCAAGCAACTCACCAAGCCAGCCAACCAGTCAGTAAGCAACTCAACAAGCCAGCCAACCAGTCTGCAAGCAACTTACCAAGCCAGCCTACCAGTCAGTAAGCAACCCACCAAGCCAGCCAGTCACCCACCCAGTCAACCAGCAACCCACCCATCCAGTCAACCAGTCAGCCAGCCACCTAACAAGCCAGCCAGAGCCAGCCAGCTAGTTATAACCCAATGTTCCTCAAATAGTGCCTCTCTTATCACAATACTCATCGCCTTGGTAGAGGACGCGGCTTGAAAGTTTCCATCAACCTCATATAAGCGGTAGCAACAACAAAAATATAAAAGTTTCAGAACCACTAGTCTCGTCTAACCCACCAGACGCTTCCCCTTCAATATCTGTATTTCCAGAGCGACATTTGGACACCCCTTCGCACTGCCACCTCACGCCTCACCTCACCTGTTGACACCTGTACACGATTAAAAGTGAAGAAAAAAATATACGTGTATTTATGTAGTGCCCTTTAACCCATCGTTATACACTTTGCAACACTGTACACCTCTCTACAGTATAATCAAACCCTCCTATGCACAGGAAATACTACAAAATTATCATATTCTTCAGTATTACCCGCTTGAACTTCCTCTCAGTATTTTCAGTATTATGCAGTATTGTCAATTATTTCAGTATTACTATTCGCCCTGCCTCCCTGCCTCGCCACACCTTCCCGCGCTTTGTTATTCTCTGCCTCAGTCGATACAAGTTTCCAGCAACTCAGTAATCCTTTTTGTCTGACGCCCTACTCTGCTCCTTGCTTACCTGCCTGCCTGCCTGCCTGCCTGCCTGCCTGCCTGCCTGCTGGCGTCGGTATTCACCAATAACAAATATTTATTAACAAAAATAATAATAATGAGGTGAGGGGAAGGGAGGGGAAAGGGGAGGTGGAGGGGGAAGGGAAGGTGGGGGGAGGGGAAAGTTTAAAGTTGCTGGCACCAGGTTCAAGGGGAGCGGCAGAAAAGGAAGGGGAAAGGGATGAGAAGAGGATGAGGGAAAAGGGAAAGTAGAGGGGAGAAGAGGTGGAAGGAGAGGATAATGATAAAGGTATAGGAGTGGAAGAAAAGGGAAGTAGAGTAGAAGGAGTAGAGAAGAAGTAATGTAGGGAAGGACAGAAATGAGAAGGGAAGAGGAGAAGAGATGGAAGAACAGGATAATAGAGTAGGAGGGGAAGGCAATTAAGGAAAGATAAAGGGAAAACATAAAAAAAAAAAGGGAAATTACAAAACGAAAAATTGGGGCAAAAAATATAAAGAGAAAACACTAGGAAGAAAACAAAAAAATTCAAAGAAATAAGAAAAAAAGAATAAAACGACAAAAACAAGACCACGAAAACAAACATAATAGCTACATAGCTCACAAATTATATATATGGTAAGAAAGGAAACGAGGAATATAAGATAATAAATTATACCACAAGTCGACACAAACAATATTTTCGGGAGCACCAGAGAGGGGGAGTGAGGGAGTGGGAAGGAGAGGGAGTGAGAGGGAGGAGGTGTAAGGAGAGGTGGTGGTGGGGGGGGATATTGTGGGGGGAGAGGGTGGGGAGGTGGGGGTGAAGAGAGAAAAATAAAGTGTTGGAAGTGTTGAGGATTATGATAGAGGGACTTTAGTGGAGCGTGAGAAGAAGAGGAGGAGGAGGAGGAGGAGGAGGAGAGAAGAAGAGGAGGAGGAGGAGGAGGAGGAGGGGGAGGGGGAGGAGGAGGGGGAGGAGGGGAGGATTACATAGGATTACATAGGAGTAACAGACACCAGGAGACCTATTGGTCCATAGCGAGGGTATCTGCTGAACTACATACTACTAACTATCAACTACTTGTAAGAAAACAGTTGGAAAATGATACCATGTCCCTAAAGAGGATAGGAACATGGAAGTTTCATAGTGCAGAATGATAGGATATGAAAAATACTAACTACAACTACCACTACCACTACAACTAATCGATACGGGGGACTAGATACGAATTCGCACTATCAATACCCATTTACTTTACAGTGCGCGTCAAGTCTGTTTTTGAATGTAGTTATTGTGTTGGCTCCGACAACATTTGCTGGTAACTTGTTCCATCGATCAACGACTCTAACATTGAAATAATTTTTACGGAGATCGGTGATGCAACGTTGACCGTTTAGTTTTAAACCATTATTTCTTGTTGTCACTTGAGTTGAAAGCTCGAATAGGTTCTCTTGATTAATGACATCAAAACCTTTTAGGATCTTAAAGGTTTCTATCAAGTCCCCACGGATTCTACGATCCTTTAAGGAAAACATATTAAGTTTCCACAGTCTCTCTTCATAAGATGAATTTCGCAGAGATGGAATTTGTTTGGTTGCTCTTCTTTGCACTGATTCCAATTTGGCTTGATCTTTTACGAAACAGGGCGACCAGAATTGAACGGCATATTCCAAGTGCGGCCTAACCAAGGACGTGTATAATTGTGTCATTACTTTCGGAGTTTTATGTTCAAAGTTACGTTTAATAAAGCCCAACATCATATTTGCCTTTTTACTGGCAGCTAGGCAATGCGGACCGGTTTTAAGATCATTACTGATGATGACACCTAAATCCTTTTCCTGCTGTACTTCAGTTAACGATTTATTTTGCATTTGATAGTTATATTTGAGGTTATCGTTGCCTATATGCATTACTTTACATTTATCGGAATTGAATTTTAATAGCCATTTATCACTCCAATCTGATAGTTTGTCGAGATCACTTTGTATGAGTTCGCAGTTTTCTCTAGTATATGCTTTACCGCCTAATTTGGTGTCATCTGCAAATTTTGATATTTTAGATACAAGTCCGCAGTCCAGATCGTTGATATATATCAGAAAAAGAGTAGGACCCAAGACCGAGCCCTGAGGCACCCCACTAGTGACATCTAACCAATCAGATGCCTCACCATTTATTACTACCCGTTGTTTACGATTTGAAAGCCAATCGCCAATCCATGAACATAATTGCTCTCCTATGCCATGTGCCCTTAGCTTGGTCAACAGTCGCTTATGTGGAACTGTATCGAAGGCTTTCTGAAAATCAAGGTATATTACATCCGAGGGAATTTTAGCGTCCCAGTTTGAATAAATGACATTAAAAAAAATCCAGTAGGTTTGTTAAGCAGGATCTCTTATTTCGAAATCCATGCTGGGAGTTTAGTATAGAGTTATTTTCATCGAGAAAAGACACTATTTTATCCCGCAATATTTTCTCAAATAGTTTAACAATCACGGACGTTAGACTAATTGGGCGATAATTACTTGCGAGGCTCTTACTCCCTTTCTTGAATATCGGTGTAACATTAGCTAATTTCCACATACTAGGAACATTTTTTTCACTTAGCGATTTATTGAAAATAATCTTTAATGGGAGCGAAAGTTGACTGTGACATTCGCGAAGTAGTCGCGGCGAGATTTCGTCCACCCCCACGGATTTTGCTGGGTCAAGTTTCAGCAAATACTTTGATATTTCGTCTACTGTTATCTCTCCTATTACCAGTCTATCCCTTTCGAGTCCTGCATACATGTTTACTGGTTCTGGTAATGGAGTTTCGTCTTCTTTAATAAATACCGTATTAAAGTATTCATTGAGTACGAACGCCATACTCTTATTATCATTTACCAAGATATTATTATTATCTTTCAGTGGTCCAATACTTGTTTTGACGTTTTTCTCACTTCGAACGTATTGAAAGAACCTTTTAAAAAGAGGAGGAGGAGGAGGAGGAGGAGGAGGAGAGGAGGAGGAAGAAGGATAAGAAAATAGAAAGAATGGAAGGAAGGAAGGAAGGGAGGAAGAGGAAAGAAAACAAATTTTGTGACTTGATATAAACTTGGAAAAAGATGGAAAAGATGCTTGTAAAGGAAGATGTAATGAAAGAGGGGAAGAAGAAAAAAGTTAAATAGAAATACTAAAAGAGAAAGGAATAAAGAAAGATGCATGGAGTGTAGGGGAACAAGGATATGAAAAAGGAAGACGAAGGTTAAAACAATAGGAAGGAGGAAATGATTAAAACAGATATAGTGGAAAGAGGTATAGATAAAACGATGCATGGAAAAGAAGGAAAGAAAGAAGTAAGAAAGCATGGGAGGAAAAGGAATAAATAAGCTGAAAAAAAGATAAGTGAAAAGAATGGAAGAAAAACATTTGCAAAACAAGATAATAGAATAAGAGAAAACGGTGACGAAGAAGTTTTTAAAAAATAAGGAAGAAAAAAAATACAAAAAAAGAAAGCCAAATTGATAAAGAAAAAAATACATCATAAAGCCCCCGTTGGCACCTCACACCTAATTACTGCTTGGAAAGAGGAGGAGGAGAAGGAGGAAGGATACAGGAAAAATACATGAGGAAAATATACATACGAGGAATAGAGGAAAAATAGAAGAAAAATACAAATAGGATGAAAAAAATGAGCTAGAAACAAAAGCAAAAATGAGAAAAAAGGATACAATTAAAATAGAAAATAGAACGAAAAATAACACAGGAAAACGGACAACAGAGAAAATTTCAACATAAGAGAGAAAATAGAGGAATGAAAAAATATGACAAAAAGAACTTTAAAAAAAAAGACAACCTAACCAATGCAAAAAAGAATGACGGGAAAAGCGAAAGGAAAATAAAAAACTGTAAAAAAAAATATCCAACAAGGAAAATTTTAACATGAGAAAAAGTAGAGAAATTAAAAGATAGACAAAAATAACTTTAAACTTAATAAACAAAAGCCTGGAAAGTAAACGATGGAGAAAAGAATGACGGGAAAATTGAAAAGAAATTAAAATACGGGAAAAGTGCAAGGAAAATAAAAAGTTTGTAAAAAATACCTATGCTTTGGACGTGAACTCATCTGGAGGAAACTAATCAACTCGCTGAAACAAACTAAACTAGGGGGAGGGCACTCTGTAGAGCGCATACCTCCGCCCGAATATTTCATCAATTGTTGCAGGCTAATATTATGATCTATTATATTCTATATATAATATATAGATAATATATATATTTAGATAATATATATATATATATTCATGATATATATATATAATATCTATATATATATAATAATATTATATATAATATATAGTATATTGCAACTCAAGTATGAGCGCATACTCCGGCGAATATTTCATCAAGTGGTTGCAATGGCAAAGTTTGTCAATAAGAATTCATACAAAATTAAATAAGGTTCTTCCTTATCAAATAGGTACCTTGGTATTTACCGAGTTTTGTCCAAATATATTCGTAACTTTTCGAGAAATCCTGTACAACTAACAAGCCAGACAGACAAAGACAGGACAGATCGAGGTTGTGAAAACATAAACCCCTCCAATTTCGTTGTGGCGGAGGAATGAATGGAAAAAATGTATATGCATGAATAAAATGGAATAAGGAAAAAACGGGGGAAACTACTCTGCCTGCTTCAGCCTTTTACTCTTGATGAGAGGGCCCGCCTTGGACTCATTTCTTCCTCACTACTCAACTCTTAAACTACTCCACTCCTTCACCTTTTACTTCACTCAATCTTACTTACCTCACTCTTTATCAACTCCAACTCATGAAAAGGTGGTTGTTGGTTAATTGGTAATGTTGCTATTTTGGCAAACCACCGGACTGTTCGGCTAGGGCGGCTAGCTTTTGTCTGTCGGGGCCGCCAGGTCAACCAGCTGGCCGGACCCCGCGACCCTCGCATTTTCCATTCATTCATAGGCCAACCGTCAGAGAGGGATCGCTCTACACTCACCACCGTGGCCACCGAGGAGAGAAGGGCGATGAAATCGCCGTGGACTTCAACCACCTCTAGAATCTCACCGCTCTCGCTCTCCCCCGTAAAAAGTTCTACCTACCTAAATGTTATGTTTTATCAGTATAAAGATATATACTTGTTTATCTTCGGGAAAATGTTTGTTCTATAATATTATGAAATAAAAAAACCGTAAAAAACACACAAAAAAGAAATGCCAATTATTGAGGAGCTTTCAAAAGATTATGCATTAATACCTCTCCACTATTTTTAATATTTTGAGGAGGAAAAACATTTACATGGAGAATATCAATACAAGCGGAAATCTTAAATAGCTTTCCATTGAATTATCCGTTTAGTTGATAAATTGAATTAGGCAAAGCATGCTAAATTAGCGTTAAAAAAAAAACTAAATGTAAAAATCATTGAAATAGGAGTAATTTTCATACCTAAATATATTCTCAGTATCAAAATATATACTGTTATCTTCGGGAAATGTTTGTTCTTAGTCAATAGTAATCAAATAAAAAAAACAGTTTTTAAAAACACATTAAAGAAAATGCCATTTATGAGACTTTCAGAAAATATTGCAGAACTTAAAAAAAACTCTGCGCCATTTACTATTTTGCGAACAAAAAACTTTTTACATGGTAAGAAATTATCAATAGAAGCCGGAATTTAATTAGGCTTTTACATTGATATATTTCGTTTTCTGATATAATGGAAATTATAAAACTATTACATAAATTAGCGTTAAACTAAATAAAAATAACATCATGAAAGCGGGTATTTTTCCCGATTGATGAGGTTATTTATTAGTTAAACGCCTATTTTTATGCCATGTTCTAATTCATTTATCAAGAAAAAAAAAAATATATCATAAATGGAAACAGCTAATGGACAAATTCCGGCTTTCCATTGATATTCTCCATGTAAAACAAGTATTTTCTCGCAAAAATTAAAAATGGCGAAGAGTTTAAGTTCAGAATTTATTTCGAAAGGGTCTCATAAATTTGGCATTTTCTTTTTGTGTGTTTTACGGTTTTTTTATTTTCAATAATATTATAGAACAAAAACAGTTCCGGAAAGATAACAGTTACTATTCTTTTTATACTGATAAAACATTATATTAGGTAGGTAAACGTTGTTTAGGGGAGCGGTAAAGCGGTGAGATATACATGGGGGGTGACGGTTCACCGGCGATCATTCCAGGCCTTCTCTCTCGCAGTGGCCACGCTCCACACTCCCTCACCCGCTGAGGGGGGACGCTCATTTCCCGGCGTCTTTTAAACCACGTGTAGTACATGAATCTCCCTGTAAAAATATAAAATACACTAAAAGAAATGTGTAAATGTATCCCCAGGCATCATTCATCGTTCAACTAAGGAGGTCAACTGATAAATCACCAGGGCGCCGTCTGTGAAGCAGGGGACGTGATTGACTTACCACCCACTTCGCCTACCCGCTCAGGCTACCTGATCCTACCGGCGGGGAACACACCATGTTCGCTTACCCTGGGCTGCTCTCACCATTTTGCCCTGCAGCCTTCACTACACTCCAAGATCTTTATATTTCACTATTACTTAACCTCACCTTTTTACTCCACCTTACTCCGTCTAGTTCCATTTCATCCCCTCCTTTCCTCCCTCATACCTCACTCATGGGAAAAAAAAAAAACAAAAAAGTATGAAATGTTAGTTTCGAAAAAAAAAAAAAGGCCAGAAGGGAAAAACCCACATCATTAAAACTCCACGTGAAAAACAGGGTCACAAAGCAGCAACATTAGGCCACAACCGTGTTTGTGTGTTGTGTGGGTGTTTTGTGTTTTTGTGTGGGTGTGGTTTGACCAGGCGTGGAGTCATTGTAATTGTAATTAATTGAAATGAAATTAATGAACATTTTTTTGGGGGTAATTGTAATTGTAATTGCATATTATTAAATTTACAAGTTAATTGTAATTGTAAGTGTAATTTAATTGAAGAAAATTTATTACACCTTTTTGGGGTAATTGTAATTGTAAGATAACTTTAATTTAAACAAGTAATTGTAATTGAGCTTTAAACAATATAAAAATGTAAAATTGTATTTGTAATTGGGACTGTTAGAAGCACAACAATACAATTAAACATCATACAAAATCCAAAATATTTACATTAATATACTGAAAGGAGAGGAGAGATGAGAGAGAGAGGAGAGAAGAGAGGAGGAGTGAGGAGGAGAGAGAGAGAGAGAGAGACGAGAGAGAGAGAGAGAGAGAGGAGAAGGAGAGAGAGAGAGAGAGAGGAGAGAGAGAGAGAGAGAGAGATAAGATAAGATTTTCACTTTACAATCTAGAGGAATTTGCAAAGTACCAAACTACAAGGTATTGACTATACCAAAGCGCCCGCAACGTCAGCATGAAAAAAACTAGGGCCCCGACTCGAACCGCTGACGAAATGCACAAGGGACGCTGCATCATTTGGTAAACTCCACGTCTCTTACCACCTTGCCACCCTGGACGGGCAGAAGAGAGAGATGAGAGAGAGAGAGAGGAGAGGAGGGAGAGGAGAGAGGAGAGAGATCGAAGAGGAGAGGAGGAGGAGGAGAGAGAAGGAGGTAGAGAGAGTAGAGAGAGAAGAGAGAGAGTATAACATCTCTTAGCACAATATCAAAAAGCCTCTCCATTTGAGCAAAAGGCGCACGAGGGCAGGGGGGGACAAAACCAAAAAATACCCCACCCCAAAATAATGTTCAGGCATGAGTAGCCCCACAATAGCAGGTATTCAAGTGGCGGCCCGTGAGCCAACATTTCCGGCCCTTGGGCTTTGAGTGGTTGTTTTGATTGGGCTTTTGGGGGACAGGGACTCAGAAGGAATTTAATATATGAATTAAATTTGTTTCATTTATCTAAGTATACTATACCAAAAATTCGATTTTAAATTTTTCCTTAAAAAGAACAGCTTAAAACTGTCCTTTTCTGTAAGGAAAACCGTATTGGTGTCCAGTTGACTGTTCCCAGTTAAACCGGTATACAGCGTTGCAGTAACAGACCGGTTTCCCCACGGCCTCACCGCCAGTTAGACCCTGAAGTATGTATATAATATAATATCTATATATATATTAATATCTAATATAATATATATTATATATAAATATATATATATATATTATATATATATATATATATAATATTATATATATATATATGATAATATATAATATATATTATCTATATATTATATAATATATATATATTATATATATATATATATATATAATATTTATAAATATATATATATATATAGAATATATATTATATATAATTATTATATATATATATTATATATATATATAATTAATATATATATATATATATATAAATATATATCTTTATATAAGTAGATATATATATATATTATTTCTAATTATATATATATATATAATTTATCTATATCTATATATATTAATATATATAATAATATATATATATATATAGATATATAATTCATATTATATATAGGGCAGGGTTTCTTACCGGGGTTTGCTAAGGCACCCCCAGGGGTGTTGAAAATCAATTTTAGGGGGGTGCTGGGGAAATGCTCCATATATGGCAGTAAGTACAATGTTAGGTCCTCGCAAGGGATACAAAATATCGAAGGGATTCACCTTTTGGGACAGAGTACTATTTTTAACTTTGATTGAAACTTTAACCTCCTTAACTGACTTTCCATTGAGGAGTGATATCGATTGCACAACTTCGAGTGCGGATGTTGACGTTTTTGAAGACGGTTGGAGGGGTACGCGACGTGTCGCTGCAGGCAGTAGCTGCGAGTAGCATTACAGCTCAAGCCCCGCACTCGTTGTTGTTTCACATTAACTTTCTAGTTCAGGTAAGTTTTTGGTTGTCATGCGGGTGCCATGGGGTAACGTAAAAGGGGCGTAATTTGATCGATCATCCAATTGGGGTACTGAAATTACCCGCTGGAGGGAAATAAGATGTTCCCGCCCTAAATACCGCCCAAATTTATCAGAGTTAAAATTTTATATCACCCCGTGGAAATAACACCCTTTTACAGGGAAAAGACCGCCGACTAAATGTGTTTTTACTCACACAGGAAAACTCATATTTGGCTGTTTTTGTGGATTAGGGAACAGGGAAACACACTCAGATGGGAGAGGAGAGAGAGAATAGAAAAGGGAGGGGAACGGTTAGTTGGCAGGCCCTTAATCTGTGTTGGCATGGGGGGGAGAGAAAAACTGCTTTGTTCCAATACTTCCCCCCCCCCGCTAACCAAGCCACGCGATGTAGTGCAAAAACACCCGTCCTCTCTCCTCAGATGGTCCTAGTGCATCTCAAGCCCATACCCAACACACATTACACATATCACCACCAGTAATCATGTTAAACTTGTAAATGTCCATGTTTTGAGGGACCATTAGTGGAGAATTATCAACCATTGACCCTCAGGGGAAAGGTTAAATTTTGTTTTATGGTGAATAGGATATTACACCATTCACCACACTAGCGCGTTCTTTTCGGCGAAACGCTCGGCCCGGTCTGGATGGGGGACTAGTTTACCGGGGCGACCACTGTTTTCGCCGAGGGCGGATTGGGAACCGGGCTGGGAACGGGGCTACACTGGCCAGGCCAGCGAGCAGGACCAGGTTGGGGACTAGTGGGGGGAGAACGGACCGCATTGGCACTTAACAGTCAGCGGGGGGAAGACGAACCCAGGAGCTTCTCGTTGCGCTGATAAGGACCTGAAACACATGATGGCCCGCACCATAGTACTAAAGTAATACTACGGAAAAAATTACAAAAATTTAGCATTTGCTGAAAAACAACATCTTGGATATTAAGTACCGCCAACAGCACTATAGTGGCCACTGCAATAATGTCACCAGGCGCCATATATTACGGAAATGTTAGGGGGGGGGTGGGGGGGGGGTGGTGGGGGAGCCCCCAAATCACTACAGACTTGTATGGTGTCACTCAAGGACAATGTACCGTAGCATAGTGTTTATGTAAGATAATTTAAAAAAATACGTACTGGCCACGTGAAGTGATTCTGTAGTTGATGCTAAAACTCTTAATATATATGCCACCCTGCGAACAATTAGTGCAAGTGGGGCCGGGACTTGTGGCGAAAAATAGTGTTATTACCGGAAAAATAAAAATGAAATTCATCATTCATTTTTTTCAAGTCACCCTGAACTTGACCCCCATTGAGAAGAAAGTAAAAAAAAACGGCGTTTTTTAAATATGTGTGCTTTTCTGCCGGAGGACCGCCCCTCGATCCCCCCCCTGGAACGACGGGGGGACGGGGCCAGTTTGATTATTTTTCGCGGCATCATTCATCTGGACGGTCTGCCCGGACGGACCAGGATGGAAAAACGCGCGAAAACGCGCAAATATTTAAAGGGTTGTAGTTTGATCCGCCTTGATCACGAACCAGTGTTTTTTTTGTATTATCATTATTTTATTTTGGCTATTATGTCTTTGTTGTGTAATCTCCCTCTAAAAATTAACCCTTTTTGGTAATTCAAGAAATTAATTCTTTCCCTTTTCCTGATTCGCTAGAAGTGGTTGTTTGATAAGTTGTCCCCCCCTTAACCAAAAACCTAACAACTTATTCCACTCCCTTAGCTTCCGAAAACCCGGCAAAAAGTAACATAAACGCTACCATTTCTTTTTTTAATTTTGGAAAAGTTTTGTAAAAAAAAGGGTTTTAAGGGAAGCAGGGGATTCATAATTTATTTATTGCATATTTTTTCGTGGCACACACTGTAAACCTTTAAAAGGTTTACTCTTCCCTCATTCGCTCTAACTTACTCATATAATCTCTCCTCTCTCGCTTCTGTCCTCTTTTCCTCTCTCTTCAATGTGTCGCTCACTTTTTTTATAAGAATTATTTATGACGCTTGTTCAAATTGCACCCAATTTAATGGGCCCGGAAAAAAAGTTTTTAGCCCACCCCAAAATTTTTTATTTTTGCCATGCACCTTCGGGTGGTGAAATGGTTTTTGGAACAGGTACCAAAACAAGAAACAAGTGCCTTGTCCAAAGATGTCATCACAGGGAGAGTTCAGATATGAGTTGCCAATATTGGGCCAGATTGTTTTAGGAGATTATGGGGCATCCCCTTTGCACAATTCCCCGTTGGGGAATCAACTGTGTTTCCCAAAATGGTCAAAATGTTTTGTATCCTGGTACAGGACTCAAAGGGTGGTGTAATAAAAAATTAAATTCCCCTTTGGAGGGATTTCAAAAAAGACAAGGGGCGGAGTATTCCGACTCTTTGGGCGAGTGCTTTGAAAGCTCAGTCAAGTGGGGGAAGGTTGGGTCGCTCGCACAGATGATGCCCCAGCCATGACAGGAATTTTGGCTTTACTGCTTTGGGAAAAAGGGGTACCAGCTATCTATGGACTGGTTCTCCTCGCCATGTTTTTTTAAAGGGGAGGGGAAATTTTCCATGAAGCCTGGTTCTATCGCTATGTTTGGTAAAGGGGGGGACCAAAATATTGAACCTGTGTTCTTAATTTTTATGTTGTGAGCCCGCCCCCTCAAAATTTACCAAAAGACCCCCTTGGTGTTTTATCCACCCCCCGCTTTGTGCTTGCTTTCCCCCGGCCCCCCCAGAGGGTTTTAAGATTGTTGTTGTATTTTTTTCCGGGGTTTGGGTAAGACGTTTTCCTACCCTAAAGAAGTATATATTTTTCAATGTTATTTTCCGGGGGTCCGCCTTTAAACCAAGAAAAGTTTCAAGTTACTTGTGAGGAGTGGAAGTGATTCAAGTCCTTCTCTTCCACACTGAAGTGCAGTGGCTCTCACGTTGGAAAATCCTGACCCGTGTTGCAAAGCTCAAGGATGAGATTTCAATATTCCTCTGAGAGTATCGGAATAAGTTCGCTGAAAATTTTGAGGACGAAATGTTCATCCTCTCTCTTTCTCCTATCTGGCAGACATTTTCAGCCATTTGAATTAACTCAACTTGTCCATGCAAGACATGTTTGCTAACAATCTTGTTTGTGCAGAGAAGGTAGAAGCCTTCAAGAAGAAGCTTTCACTCTGGAATCGTCGAATTCAGGGAAGGAATGTGGGAAGCTTTCCTATCCTGAACGAGATATTGGGGAATAAGACAGTCAGTCCCATGCTTGTAGAAAATATTGTTGCTCACCTCTCGCACCTTGAGACCACCATGACAAAGTACTTTCCCGAGGATCATACATTTCCAGAATGGATTCAGCAGCCCTTCCTGACAGACCTGAGTGATGCTGACAACCTGAAGGAGGAACTTATTGAACTGCAGGGGAACCAGGGTTGTCAGACAAAATTCCGTGCATTATCATTGTCTGGCTTCTGGTGTGATCAGTTGGTAGCGTACCCTGGACTGGCGAGGGCAGCGCTGGAGATGATCATTCCATTGCTTTTGCCGATAGTATTGGCATCCTTGGTGTTTTATTTTTGGAGAATGAACGAAACAAATGATCAAGCAGTACTTCACTTCACATTACTTTATCCCTGTGGTAGTGTAGCAACTGTAATCTCTGTAACCAGATATTAGTCAGAAATAGGGGGTGCTGGACTTTCTAGACCTGACTGCAGGGGGTGCTGAGGTCTGAAAAGGTTAAGAAACGCTGTATTAGTGTGTCCCAGCCTCACTTGGGGAATTTTTTTTCGCAAGAATCAAATCGCACACCCTTTATTTAATTACATATGAATAAAGAAAAAAATGGGCGAAGTTCATTTCAGGTCAAAAGCCAAAGCAAAGCTCAGAAAGGACAAAACTTATTAAGAGGGGAAGGGTCCCCTCATCGACTTTGTTTATTTGACCCTATATGAATACCACCGATTATATATAAGAACATCTCCCATTGTCGGGAGTTGAGACAGCATTTCCAGGGGTTCATTTCGCACCACCCCCACCAACCACACAGTCTCCTGCTGTCTTGTATTCATAACCTCAAAAAAAAAAAAAAAAATCATACAAGTAATATAAGGTAGAGAGTAGCCGTTCAGCAGTAGTAACACACAAGTGTTTGTGGGCCCTTCGGACCCATGTATTGATGTTTGTAGTAGTAGTATATATTAGACAACAATGTGAGTGCAAACTCCAATCGTGTTGTTGCTGTCGTTGGTCACTGGTCAAAGTGCCTCGGGGTAGACCACGTTCCGTGTGATTCCACGGGGCGCCAACACTTCGACGGCATCAGCACAGCCAACCCTTGACAGGCTGACGTAGAGTTGGCCGTGCGTGAACACGGGTGTAGGCAAGTAGACTCCCACGTAGCTCTTGGTCGGGGCCCTGCCCTCCCTGGGACTGTTGATCGTCATTGGCCAAACCAACCACGGATAGGAAATGCAGACGATCGCATGCGGGAATCCAAGTGCCCAGATGTCTGCCTGGTGTGATGATGGGTAACGAGGAGGTTAGAAAGGGTAAGGGTAGGAAGTCGCGCTCGGATCGGTCCGGTGATGACTTGCAAGGTGCAGCACGTTGGCACTTAATGCCACGCACCAAACACTATGGTGCCGTTGACGTAACGGTTGGGGCCAGATGTTGCGCAACACAAATTCCAGTACACCAGTTTTTTAGTGTTAATGCACCCGTGTACGGCACAGACCCGGCATCAAAAGACAGACAGGGGCACACACGGCTACGGCTTCTTTAGTAATATTATAATATCGATCTCCAAGCACACGCACACACACACACACACACACACACACACACACACACACACACACACACACACACACACACACACACACACACACCCACACCAACTTGCCTAATATTAGCGGGATAAGGATTTTATACTAAAGTTTCATCCTAGAAGTACAGAAGGTTTAACTATGAACTATTGAATAATTATCGATGGATAAAAACTAACAAATTTTAAAACTTAATACTTCCCAAAAAATACTATATCCTCTTTCAAATCGTTCCTTAAACAATCATCTCCCTCCCACTTTCTTCTAGAGGGTCGATGAAATTAATTAAAAGTGTAAACCTCATACCAAAATTCCTTGGGGTCCATTATAGATGAAAAATGTTGAATTGGAGCTTCGGCAGACTAACATCATGTCTATATCGACCCACCAAACTATCCCGAATGTGTGGCATATTTATAAGGTACGATCACCTCACAATCGAAGCTTATGATCAGAATATACGACACGTTGTGTTACCCTCACTTATATATGTGGGTCAGTATGGGCATTGTACTGCGGCCTCCTCATGCATTAGCAAAAGTAAAAGTAGCACAAAAACAAAATTTGGAGATGTAATTCATTTGGGTTGTGGCTGGAAATTGATTCTACATGCCAATATCATCTCTCAGAACACACAAAGCTTCTAAAGTTTACGATAGCCATAAATGACTTATTATCCTACTAACATTTTAAAAGTATTACAAAACAGAAAGGGAACCTCCATTTTTAACTTACAAGAAACCATTTTACAGCTCTAGAACTAATAATGTTTAATTTGTTTGTATGTCATATCGAATAAATCTCTTCATGAAAACAAACAGCATCTTTTATTTTGGTCCTCAAATTATGGAATACTTAACAACTGACTTGAAAAACTCTGTGTAATTCGGGTGGTAGTGATTCCTCAATTTAAAATTAAAAAATAAAAAAGTATCTTTCACCGCCAACAAATTTGGTAGAAATATCACTCAATAAATAATTGTACGACTTCAGTGTCAAAGTTCACTGAATCTGTTTCTTCTTTCTCATGTATACTGATGTACCTGTGTTCTATAATGTATATTGGATGTTCCTCAGCTTAAATTGTTATTTTTTTATAGAAAATATCGGTCAAGGAGCCTGGCGGAATCGACCGATTTTTCATTCCAATATTTATTTTAAAACTTGTTATATATATGCTATAATTGCTATGGAAATAAAATTACCTTACTTACTTACTTACACACACACACACACACCACAACACAACACACACACACACACACACACAAACACACACACACACACACACACACACGCTAAGGCACGCACACTCAGAGCAAATATTGTTGCCAAATTCACAAAGGGGGGAGGGAGACAAAGAAGAACATTAAATTACAAGCCAGTATCATTATTAAACAAGTGTAGCTGCCAAAATGGTGTGAAAAGAACAAAATATTTAGGTGAAGGACATGATTGGTTTTTGAAATATTTGGAAGAAGAGGACAAAACACACTAGCAGGTGGCCAGCAGTTTGGATTAGAGGAGAAATGTACATGTTACAAACGAAACTTATTAAGCTTTTACTCGAGGAGTGATCGATTTTTGTCGGACACAGGAAAGAGAAGGGTGGGCGTCCGGGTCGATTGCATATACCTGGACTAAAGAAGGCATTTGACAAGGGTTTGGTACTCACAAGAGGACCTGCTCTACATGGAAGCTGAACATGTAGGAGGATTGATTTTGGAAGGGTGCGTTTGCTGAAGTGGATGGAAGACCCTTGTTCTTTTTGAGCAACAGAGGAGACTGGAAGTAACAGTAATTAAACAAGAGATAAGAAGTCAGAATGGTTGCTGTGCAGTGTGTAGTGTGATAAGTTGGAGTTCCTTCAAGGTATCAGTATTAGCCCCATTGAGTTCTGGTATATGGTACTATGATTGACAAAGCGTGATACAGTGAACAGTTATATGAGGTTTATTCGCTTGATGATGCTAAAAATTAATAGAAAAGTAGAAAGTATAAAGAGGACCCTGTTGAGTATTTACAAAAGGATTCCTAGGATAAGATTTTCAGATGGAGTCCCCAATTATGGGAAATGGAGACGTAGTTAGGTTAGGGTAGACAAGGTAGTGGGTAAGTTGGGTTGGTTTAATGCTAAAAAAGTGTTTTAATAAAGTGTGGAAACATGGGCAGTAGCAAAGAGAGGACAGAGAGGAAAGTATTCGATGCGGAAAATTAATGGAAACCAAAAAACACAAGCGTCGAAAAAAAAAAGATATGGGAGTATGGATTACGGCAAATTTGTCCATTTTTGAGACAGGATACAAACAAGATCACAGGACCGGATTACATATCAGTGGCTGAGGAATATAAGAATGGCCATTCAAATATATGGATATTGAAGAGAGAGAGATGAGATTAAGAAAGTGATAACATTTCTTTGGATTCGCCAAGCGTTGGAAATATTGCGGTCAGTGATTTGGTCACCAACATAAAAAAGAAAAGGATATAAGCGAAGTGAAAAAAATTGACGAGAGGAATACAAAGACGCCAGCCACAAAAATGGCTTCCACCAAGCCCTGAGAGATTAACCATATGAGGGAAAGACTTTCAAGACTGAAAACTCCTCAACTCTGAGGAAAAGAAGGAGAGAGGGGAGATTTTATAGCAGTGTATAGAGTCTAGGGGGACAGTTAACGCCCCGAACATTTCTCATTGGAAAAATCCCCAGGAATGAGCGGGGTTCGGGGGAGGGATCGAAACGCCGGACCACTGAATGGTTGTGGACCCACGCCCTAACCGGATGAGCCAATTCAGGCGGTATCAGGCTGTTTGTGTGTCGTGTGTGGTCTTTGTGTTGTGTGTGTAGTGATCTGTGGTGTGCTGTTGTGTTGTGTGTGTGATGTCTGTGTTGTGTGTGGTCGTGTGTGTTGTGTGTTTTGTGGTTGGGCACGCGGGTGGTGGGTTGCGTGTCGTGTGTGTGTGTGGTGAGTGGTGTGTATTTGGGTTGTGTGGTGTGTGTTGATGTGTTGTGTTGTGTGTGTGTGTGTTCGTGGGTGTTTTGTGTGGTGTGTGTGGTGTGTGTGTGTGTGTGTTGTTGGTTGTGTGTGTGTGTGCGTGCACGCGCATGCATGTTTAATACGTTTTATTTTGCATCCCCTCGGCATTGTATGTTGTATAACTAAATCGCGTTTATCGTTTGTATAAATGTCGTTATTTTGTTGTTGTCAGTTATATTTGTCAGAACAAATGTAAGGGAATGTTGATGGAAGGAGGGTTAACTAATTTCATATTATTAAATCAGTCTCCTCCTGGACACTCTTCCATATATTTATTAGCATTTATCATTGATTATTTCACCGAAACAAAAGTGTTATCGGTTAATGACTACTAATTATTTTAATGTTTACTTTGTTGGATATTCCCTTAAAATATGTTGAGGAGGGGGAAACTCCAAGTGCGTGGGGACCTGCTAATACAATGCCAAAACGAGGGAGCTTTTTTATGGTTAATTATCAATATAACTTTTATTTCCAAGAATTTTTCGTTGCAGCAAATATGTATTGTATATAATTGACGTTGAAACTTTTATCCTTATCTAAGCCAAAAAAAACAAAAAAAAAAAAAAAGTTTTTCGGAATCGTATGTGTTCACATTGCTTTAATTAATTCGTTTCCCGGAATTATGGTTCTTCATCTTGTCAAAATGTTAGAATTTATTCAGGAGGCCAGGGGACCGTTGTGGCCTTTCAGTGATACATGTTTGTAAAGTGATTTTTTATTTTACAAAACAACGATGTGTTTTATTGATGAACATTGATTTTTATCTCGTGGACAACCAAATCATGTGGGAAGTGGAAGTGAAAAAACGAGGAGAGAGGAAAGGCAATCTCCTCCAAGCTGTCTTTACCTTAAATAAATAGTAAAAACTACAGGTGTTATTTGCTGGTTGTTGTGTGTGTGGAGTGTGTGTGTGTGTGTGTGTGTGTGTGTGTTGTGGTGTGTGTGCGTGTTGTGTGTGTGTGTTGTTGCCCTGTGTTGTGTGTGTCGTGTGTGTGTGTGTGTGTGTGGTGTTTTTGTTTTTTGTGTTATTGTGTGTGTGTGTTGTGTGTGTGTGTGTTGTGTGTGTTGGTGTGTGTGTTGTGTGTGCCTCACCCGCCGCCTGTTGTGTCGTGTGTGTGCGTTGCGTGCGTGCGCGTTTGATTCCCCCCCCCGTGTGTTTGTTGTGTCTTGTGGTGGGTTTTGAAGCCTGTATATATTTCACTTATTTATCCTCACTTTTGCATAAAATAAGTGGTGCCGGTACAGTTTTTTTAGGCAGGAACACTATTATAAAGCACGTTGTTTATGTTGGTTTACGAGTTGTTTTAATAAATCATGGGGAAAGATGAGGAAGGGGACTAAAGTGTTCTGTCATGTGAGTTTTAAAAAAATAAATAACCTTTGCCATATACTTTTCACGGTTGAAGGACCTCAAGATAGCATCTTCCCCCCTCCCCCCCCTCTACAACGCACGATTTTACAAAATCTTGGAGATGGAAGCTTAACATCCTTACAGTACATTTTTCTTTTCACTTGTAGTTCGAATTTGTTTTAACTTTTTTTACCTGGAAAAAAAGCCAACGTTCTGTGTGCTTCCCAAGTTTACACTTTTTTAGGTGTTTTGTTTTGTTTTTCAGGATTGCATACTGGTTTCTTCTACGTGTGGTCGTGGATGGAGGAAGAGCCACTTAAAGGCACAAATCTTCTGTGTTTTTCTAGGGATTTTGGCCTTTTGGTTCTATTACAAAGCATCTCTTACAGTAATTATGTTTGTGTACCACTTCTTGTCTGTCTGGTTTGAGGCCGGCGACTTCTAGACGTAGAAATTTGCAGTCCCTGTGTGAAGGCCTGTTATGCCAAGGATACAGGAATACATTTGTATTTTCGTCATCGTTACACAATTTTCGTCCTGTGGTATTTGGGAGCTGATGGAATTTTGCGTACCCGTAATGTTCTTGGGAGAGATGGAGATCTCATCATCGTCAGCGATGTCGGAAAAAAAAAAAGAGATTGTGACGGGCCCTTTCGGCTTGTTCTTCTAACCTCCACCCTTTCTGCCCCTCGCAAAATTATAGTCGTCAACTATAATTTCCTGGGTATTTGGGAATCTTCATGGAATTTTGCGTACCTTAACTGTTCTTGTGGAAGGGAGCATCTCAATATCGTCAGCGATGTCTGGCCCCCCCCCAACCCCAACCAAGAAGGACCCGTGTTGTTGAAGGCCTGTTGTTCTACGTTTTTTTTGTCGCAAAAATAATATATAAGGTCCTTCCGTATAGCCTTCATTTATGTATGGTGAGGATCGAAGTGACCGAAGAGTGTAAGAATCCCCCCCTTTGCTCAGCTCCCCGCCGTTCCCCCCAGGATCCCCCCCTGTCAGTTCCTCAAACTGTTAGCTATGGGGGAAGACCTATTCAGGAGAGTCTTCTTTGCCCTTCGTGATGAAGTTGTGGCCGTTGAGACATTGGAGGTTTACCGATTACCTCCAAGGAAGGTTACTGTTTTTTTAATCAGTGGCGGTTGTATACTCGAGCTTATCATATTAAGTTCTCGCCATGGGTTTACATTTCGTTGATGGGATTAGAGAGAGTGTACGTTTTAGCCCCTAACCTAAGGTACGGTTAGTTTTGCGGGCGTCCCCCAATTAGCTATAAAAAAAAGTGTTTCCCGCCGGTATCCGATATCGTACCGTTGAATCCACGGACGTATAAGCCCTAGTGGGCGAATCCCTGTTGCCATTTAATGCAAGTTCTGCTATTCTAAGGGTTCTAATTATGACCACCCTTTCACCCTTTATCATGACCTTACCCCTTACGCAGAGGCGATCTTACTTCCCGTGCACACCAGCCGGGCAGACCTATTTGCTCTCCTAAATCGACTCTTTTCAGCGAACAATTTGTTTCTTTATAATCATAACCCTTTTTTTTAACCTCGAAGCTTATACGGGGAAGCAAAAAATACGTCGTTTATTTTATCTTCCAATATTTGTACTTACGTTATACAAGTAATAAATAAATTTTTAGGCTATTCTCCGTTAACTGTTCATTGATTATCATTATCACTATTATCATCATTATATTACTGTAGTAGAAAATAGTAGTAGTTATGTAGTTAGTAGCTAGTGGATTTTCGTTGGGTGATAGTTGTAGTGATAGTAGTTAGCTAGAATTGTGCTGCTATATAATACATATGATTGGATTTTAGTACACTGCTCATTTCATTTCACACTCTTATCATTCTTATTATCATTAAAATAACTACTATTATTATTTGTATTAGTATTATCATTAGGATTACCAAATAATATTATTATTTCACTAGTATTATTATTATTACAATTTTATTATACTAGCCGCAAAGCCGCCCTCCCGGGCGGACTTTTTTGGTAGCCTCCTGCGGAGAGAAGGGGCTATTGGTGAGTGAAGGCCCACCCCTGTGTTTGGTCGGGCCTTCGGCCCACCCCACCAAACAGAGGGACTCTCCAGATAGCCCCTTCTAACTTTCCTGAAATCATTGGATGTAGAAATGTCATGTATTAACGCACAAAGCATTCCACATCACCCCTAACCATCCCCACCATAACCCCACACCCCCCACCCATTCATCTCACCCATTACCCATCCCCCCACCCATTCACTCACCCATACCACACCAACACTCCTTTCACTCACCCATTACCCATCACCCCCCCATCTATTCCCTCACCCATCACCCATCACCACATCACCCCCCACCCATTGCACTCACCATCCACCCCACACCCATTACACCACCCATTCACTAACCCCAGTACCCATACCCTACAATCAAGCTCCCAATTCTCGCAACCCACTTTTTTTAACAAGTAATCGCTAATAGGCTGCTACAAACAAAAAAAAAACCAAAAGTGATCGGATCATCTTCATTGAAGGGGCTTAAAACCTTCCCCTGGTCAACCTGGTTCCAAAAATGGGATATGTGGGAGTAAGAAAAGGGGGGAGGAAAAGAGAAAAAAAAAAAACCCCCAAAAAAAAAAAAAAAAAAAAAAAAAAATAAAAAAAAAAAACAAAAAAAAAAAAAAAAAAAAAAAAAAAAAAAAAAAAAAAAAAAAAAAATTGGAGAGGTAGAGGAGTGAGAGAGGAGGATGAGGGGGAGCGGTGGGGGTTGAGGGGCTTAGATAAATAGTTTGAAGAGAAGAGAAGAGCAGGGAAGGAAGGGAAAGAGGGGAAGAATGGTGGGAGAAAGAGAGTAATGGAGAGGGGTGGAGGCGGAGGGGGAGAGTAAGGTTAGAGAGGGAGAGAGAAAGGTATAACCAGTGGAAGGGGGGCGGCGACCAAAAGGGGAAGGGAGAAGAGTAGAGTAGACAGGGAGAAAGAGGGGAACGGGAAAGGAGTGAGAAAGAAATAAGAGAAAAGAAGACGAAGAGAAAAGGGGAGGGAAGGGAGGTGAGGTAGGTGGGTGTGGGGGGGGTGGGGTGGGGGGGGGCGGGGGGGGGGGGGAATAGGGGAGCTAAAAAAAGGGGAGAGAAAAAAAAGATAGGAGGGCAAAAGGGGGGGAATCCAGGGGTGAAAAGGGGAGGGTTTAGAAGGAAGGTAGAAGAAGAACAAGGAGAGCAGGAGAAAAGAGGAAGTGGGGGGCGGGGGGGGGGGGGCGTGCGAAGACGAGTAGGGAGAGAGGAGGATCAGTAGGGGGAAAAAAAAAAGGGGGGGCGAGAAGAAAAAGGGAGGGTGGGGGGAAGAAGGGAGGGGAGGGTGATGGGTAAGGGGTGAGGGAAGGGCGGGGGGAAGAGGGAGAAGGGGGGAAGGGGAGGGGGGGGTCGGAGGGGTTCGTAGGAGGTGAAAGGGGGGGGGAGGGGGGGGGGGTGGGAGGGGGGGGGGGGGGGTGTATGGGGGAGGGGGAGGGAAGAAAAGAGGTGGCGGGCGGGGGTTGGGGGCGGGAGGGGGAAGGGGTGAGGGAAGGGGGGGGGGGGGAGATGGGGAAGGAGGTGTTGGGAAAGGGGGGGGGGTGGGAATATCCCGGGGGTGGGGGGGGCGGGGGGGGTGGGGATGGGTGAAGGGCCGGGAGGGAGGAAGGGGGGTGGGGGGATGGGGGGTTGGGGGGAGGGACAAGAGGGGGAAGTGACACGGGGCGGGGGGGGAGGGGGGAAGGGGTGAGGGCTGCAAGAGGGGTAGGGGGGGGGATGGTGGTGAAGGGGTGAGTGGAATGGCGTGGGGGGTTTTGAGCGTGAATGGGTGGGGGGGGCGCACGGTTTGAATGGGTAAGGTGAGAGGAAGGGGACGAAAACACCGACAGAATGAAATAGGCCCTTGAACACGAGCCACTCAACATGAGGCAGACAGATACAAGCAATTGGAGAACGCGCAGATTACGCCTATGGGCCTAATTTAGTAAAAAAAATTACGAACCCGTAAACAATCAAGGTAAAAAACAAGAACAACTGCACGAGTCTCCAACCAACACTGCTTACAGTCCCGGCGGACTTTTAATAACGGGACCTACATCTGAGTTGTATTGCCAACACTATTACACGGATGAAGTTACTGAATGCATGGACACGAAAAGCTGCTGAGGAAAATAGAAAATATATAAAAAAAACTTGGCAGCGTGCGGAAGCAGTAGTTAAGCTAACTTGCTGCGGGAAATGGTGACCAATCATCATAAAACCATGTACAGGGGACACTATTCTCATCCACCATGACTCTCATCGCACCATTGAGTAACGACAGTCATTACACGTGGTTAGAAGGGATGCTCTCTCCTCTCTCTCTCTCTTCTCTCTCTCTCGCTCTCTCTTCACTATTCTCCTCTAACTGCTCTCGTCTCGATCTCTTCTCTCATCTCTCTACTACTCGGTGTGTCATCGTTGCTCATTCGTTAATGTCACGGCATGAGGGTGCGCGGGACACGCAGACCCTGCCAGACCGGTAGCCACGACGTCCATGGTGCGCGCTATACCCTAAGAACTGACTTCAGACAACGCATGGCAGGAACTACCCGTGTAGGTCGCACGCGGGCCTTCTTGGTAGCTCACTGACGGTTTGCTATAGGATAATTCTAGGCAGGACTAGTTCGCAACACTATTTTGGCAGAAATACTATACAGATCGTTATATAAGAATAAATAAATAAAAAAATAAATAAAGTAAAATAAATAAAATATAATGATTAGATATATATCTATATAGAATATATTATATTAATATATGTATAGTATAATATATAGTTATGTATAGGGTAAGTATATATATTATATATATTTATTGTTTATTTATATATAATGAGACATACATCGGCAAGCGAGTCACACATGACTAGGATTAACGAGCCAGTCGAAATGCATATTAATGTTCTGTACACGTCATGCCAGCTTGCATGCCTGAGGTGCTATGGTGATGGTGAACATTAACTACGCCAATGGCGCTGCGTTGCAAATGTCAACACTCAGATAAATGTCCAACACGTGCATCACATTGAAAATACTGTCGCCTCAAGCATGTTAAAATTTCACTTAGTTCAAATGAATGTGGATTGGTGATGTAGTAATCACGCCACGGCCTGTATGCAAAATTGTACGCTTTCGCACGCTGAAATGCACCACCAGTTACGTGCTACAATATCAAGGACTCGAAGCTGGAAGATATGATTTGATTTTAAATATTGTGGAAATTCATAAGGGGAAGGTCAGCACTGTAAACTTGGTGTACGAGTCAAAGGGCCGCGTGAGGGGTGCGGACTGTCCGTCCATCGCGGTGGCACCTCATCCTCCTTCCTTCCACCTCCCACCTTCGTCTCTCCACTTCCTACCCACCCTCATCCACTTCTAAAAAATATGTTACAATACTGATAACAGAGAGAGAGAGAGAGAGAGAGAGAGAGAGAGAGAGAGAGAGAGAGAGGAGAGAGAGAGAGAGAGAGAGAGAGAGAGAGAGAGAGAGACGCTGGGACAATACCAATACATAGACAGATGAACAACATAGCAGCAGTTAATCAACAGAAGACCCATATTACCTACCCCTCCACAGCGCCGAGTAGGTATCAAGGTTTTCCCTCTTACTCCCCACCCACCCCCCCTAACATCAATTCCCTAGAGTAGGAAGAGGAGGAGGAGGAGGAGGAGGAGGAGGAGGAGAGGAGGAGGAGGAGGAGGAGAGGAGGAGGAGGAGGAGGACGAGGAGGAGGAGGAGGAGGAGGAGGAGGAGGAGGTAGGAAGAGAAAGACTGGAGTAGGAGCTGGAGGAGGAGGAGGAGGAGGAGGAGGAGGAGGAGGAGGAGGAGGAGGAGGAGGAGGAGGAGGAGGAGGAGGAGGACAACAACGCGTATATAAAGAAATAGGAAGGTCAGACGTTTTATACAATGGACATCAAAACAGTGCGCAGTATTCAGGATGCAAACGTATAAAAGTGAACTGAATAGGGTATAAGGTGGACGGCAATAGTGGTAATACTATAGGTGATAGTGGACGACTTATTCCACTTAGGTATGTTCCAAGGATTATACCATCAAATTTTTTACACTTTTTACCACTTTCAACCACCATCATCACCATCACAGCCCTCAAGAATGTGCAGGGCCAACCACCGGAGCCCTCAAGGAACAAATAATAGTCTACAGACGCTATAGGCTTCAAGGTAAAAAAAAAATAATAATAATAAAATAAAAACCTCTGTACATGCACTGACGAGGTTGACGATACTCGAGACACAGTTATGATATATACGCCCACCACACACCTTTGAAGGAAGAAAAACCTGCACTCCATTAAGATGACAACCTCTCAGCAGCCTATATAATTAAGGAGGTAAAGACGGGTAGTAATGATTCACACTTTCTCTTACTTGTCTGGAGAAGCTCTTAACCCCTTCACGCCCAGATCTTTCCTTTTCTATAAAAAAAATCGTGTTGTTAGCCATTAAATTACGAAAAGTAACTTAATATACCAAATTAGTTAGTTGACAAGGATACTAAACAGGTCATATCTTACATAGGTCATTACATATTGCTTATATTCACTAAAAAAAAAAAATCTAATGGCACCCAAATTACAATGGAAATTACGTTCTGGGTCTCAAGGGGTTAATGTGACGTCTCTATGCCACCCACGCAAAGCTATGCATTGATCCCTATACCAGAGGACATGGACAGAGGACATGGTGTGCGGTAAGGAGTCACGGTTCTAACTAAGCCCGAGGGATGCTGTGCTATAAGTAGTCGGGCGACACTCAAGACATTATTCTTATTTCTTTTCCTTCGTGGTAATTTTGCAAAGTGTGTAAAAGTGTGTGTGTAAAAATAAGTGAAACGAAGGGAAGGAATGAAGATGGAATGAAATAATAAAAAAATAAAGAAAGTAGTAGAGGAAAGAGGGATGGAGAATTGGGATAAATATTTGGATAGGTAAAAATAGAGAAGAAAAAAATGTCAACCCAAAAAATAGATATTGTAAAAAGTTTGGTAGTTTGGAAATGTGAAGTAAAGTTATAATAATGTGAGTGGGTAGATAGATAGGCAGAAGTAGTAAGGTTACTTGTATTATGAACGCGACCAGCCAGCCAGCCAGTCAGTCAGCTGTCACACACATATCAACGAAAACGAGTGACATATTATACACACACACACAAAAAAAAAAAAGAAAAAAAAAAACCTACTGCTAATTTTCATGATAAATTGATTCGCCTTTAGTAAAAAAAAAATTCAGGCCCCTTAACAAATCAAGGTAAAAACAAGAACACTGCACGAGTCTCCAACAACACTCTTAAATACCCGGCGGACTTTTAAACGGGAAAACTTTGCACAACACTTTCACGGAAATTACTGAATGCGACACGAAAACTGCTGAGAAAATAAAAATATATAAAAAAAACTTGGCGAGTGAGAAGCAGTAGTATAGCTAACTGCTGCGGGGAAATGGTGAATACAATCATCATAAAACCATGTACAGGGGACACTATTATCATCACCATGACTCTCATCACCATTAGTAACGACAGTCATTACACGTGGTTAGAAGGATGCTCTCTCTCTCTCTCTCTCTCTCTCTCTCTCTCTCTCTCTCTCTCTCTCTCTCTCTCTCTCTCTCTCTCTCTCTCTCTCTCTCTCTCTCTCTCTCTCTCTCTCTCTCTTCGTTACTGTCACGGCTGAGGGGCGACACAGACCTGCAGACCGGTGCCACGACGGCCAGGTGCGCGCTATACCCAAAAACTGACTTCAGACACAGGCAGGAACTACCTCGTGTAGGTCTCGCGGCCTCTTGTAGCTTCCTTACTTTCTTATGTATATTCTAGGCAGGACTAGTTCGCAACTTTTCAAATACGATAAAGATCATTATATAATAATAAATAAATAAATAAATAAATAAATAAATAATATATATATATATATATATATATATATATATATATATATATATTATATATATATATATATATATATATTCATTTGTTTATTTATATATAATGATACATAATCGGAAAGGCAGTCACACATACTAGGATTACTGACCCATCGAAATCATATTAATGTCTTACACGTCAACCAGCTTGCATGCCTGAGTGTCATGGTGATGGTGAACATTTAACTCGCCAATGGCGGCTGCGTTGCAAATTTCACCCACTCAGATAAATGTCCACACGTTGCATCACATGAAAATACTAGTCGCCTCAAGCATTGTTCAAATTCACTTAGTCAAATGACTTTGGTATAGTTATATCACGCCCCCGGCTGTCCTGCAAAATACCTTTCACGCTGAAGGCACCTCCAGTTACGTGCTACAATATCAAGGACTGAAGCTGATTTGATTTTAAATATTGAAATTCATGTGAAGGTCAGCACTGTAACCTTACACTCAAAGGGCAGCGTGAGGTGCGGACGTCCGTCCATCGCCGTGGCATTCAACAGCATTTCTAAGGAGGCCCCACGTTGACCCATAACGCCCTGTGTGCTTCCGCTGCCCTGCCGCGACCTGAGGCACGACACCAGGCTTATGATTCTGCCTCGCTACATTCCGTGCGGGTAATGTGTGTTTACACTCTGAAGGAAGCACTTACCCGGCAGGCCTCACCGAGCCGCGGGAGGGAGGCGGCGTATTTCAGGCAGAGTAACATAGGCCGCATGGAATTCATTGAAACGTTCACTATAAACTGCCTACGAGCCGGCGAACGTGAACGCATGAATATGCTGTGTATGTGTGCAGTTTCAGAACTATTTTTAATACAAATGACTGTGTTCAATTAAAAGAATGTGATACAGATTTTTTGGAAATATAAATTTCTACATATGTTTCAACAAAATACTCCTGCAGGGAAAATTAAGCGAAAAAGATATTTGGATTATTGCGCAATTACTTGTAGCGTGCAAATGTTTGCATTAATGTAAGCATAACAACGACACACACACACACACACACACACACACACACACACACACACACACACACACACACACACAACACACACCACACACACACACACACACGAGAGAGAGAGAGAGAGAGAGGAGAGAGAGAGAGAGAGAGAGAGAGAGAGAGAGGGGGGGGGGACAAAGAAGAGGAAGGAGAGCAGACAACACATTCTCTCTCTCTCTCTCTCTCTCTCCCCTCTCTCTCTCTCTCTCTCTCTCTCTCTCTCTCTCTCTCTCTCTCTCTCTCTCTCTCTCTCTCTGGTGCATTCATATTTCCATTACACCCCTTCATCATGCCGGAGGAGATCAACATTCCCCCTCGTTCCTGCATCGACAAGAAGTCACTTCACAGATCAAAACGAGTCATTCATTACACAAGTGGCCGGCGTGCTTGGCGAGGCCGTGAACGAGTGAACGAGTGAGGGGCTAGCGGGGAGGCGACAATTAATACGCGGAACTGCTCTTTCTCTCAAATCGTCATTCATTTTCATCAAAAGAGGGTATACTGAAAAAAAGTTAACTGTTGAAGGAGAAGAAAGTAGGCTAGACAGACCCTGATCAGCCTGTGCTTGCGGCAAGGTTATAAATACACTGTTTTGTCACCGTAAAACATCTTGAGTCGTCTTTGATCTATATTGGCGAGCAAATGAGACAATTGGAATGTTCAAGTGTCACGCGGAATTAGTAGCACTATTTGAATCTCCCCCGGCGTCCTTGATGGGGTGCAATAGGCTGCGGCATAGACCACTGTAGCTGCGGCAATACGCGGCACATCACCATTTATACAAAGAATTCTCCATTGTATATCACTTATACGTACATACTTGGTGGAAAATACGTAATTGTTTCCTAGCCCACTAAGATAAGGAGCAAAGTGGAGGAAGTACAAATTGTAACCTTACCAAGAAAATATGAAATATGCAAATGTTCCTAAAAGGCATTGTAAGCATTACGTACCTCGGTCATTCAGGCACAATTGCTACAGAGGTAACCAACCAACATTAATACTCACGTGAGGGTTGTGCAGGTAGTTACAGCGAGTCGGGTGGAGGAGACAGGGGGGAGGTGGGAGGGTGGCACAGCGTAACAGCCATGGACGTCTCGGAGTCTCCTAACCTGCCCCAGGCAAAACACCGGCACACGAACACTGCCTCCTTCCCTCACCTCTTTCCCTACCTCAGGCTGCAGCCTCCTGACATGGATGCGTTGCGGGCACACTCATTGTCCTCCACGAGGTGTTATGCCAATCCACTACAATGCCACGGATACACACGAGTTTGAAGGACACGAAACACCGTGCGCGGCGTGCGTGCACATGAGGCACATCACACTCAAGTCATGCGGCACATGCGCAGAGCCGCAGACCAACCATTACCACTGTTGCCAACTGTTAGGATACCCCTAAGGTAGATACTTTCCATTAATTCATAGGTGTATGAACATAGGGATGCCCAGAAAAATAATCTGAAAAACGTAGGGATTTTTGGGATATTCATCCATTTTTTATTGGTATATTTTTCTGAAATATAAAAAAGCCAAATAATTAAAATATTTCGTATTTATATTATTTAAACTCACCGGCGCCTCAGGCGGCCGACAGCAACTATATAACTACAACTAAACTTACCCCCAGCTATATATTGTACTTTGTCCAGACAATTATTTGATGGCCGATTTCGCTTTACTGGTAATAGCCTATATAGGTGGGAAATGCATTGAATTAATATTCGTGTGGTTCGATATTCGACATTCGGCGATATACTGTATAATATACAGTAATATACAGTGTTGGCCTATATTATAGGCCTACACTTCAATATATTATGGATTAATCAGGGTTCACTTCACCCTTTCATTCAAACTGCGCTTTAAAGGATGGGTCACCTATATTATTATATATACCCATCCTACATAATATGAACCTTGTTGATAATTGTCTGGCTGCATAATAATAGTTATATGCATATGATTTAATGTAGTTAATATTCGGACGTGGAATAAATGCCAGAGATCAAAGATTGGAAATAAGTTTCCTTAGGGGTACGTAGATGTGTGTGAGCAGAATGAAAGGTGACAGTAATGAAGAAATGTATGGAAGATTTAGTATGACAAGCAAGGGAGACCAAGTAACCTGCATGTGGAGACACTGGAGTGGTGGAAATGGTGAGGCAGTCTGAGGTGGTATGGACACCTGACACTATACTACAACTGGTGGAACACTGCTGACTGGAAGACGGATAAAGTGCTGTTTCCCTCACAGGACAGGGATAGAGGAAGCTAGGGACGTAAGAGTGAGAGGATTGGAAGATGTGAGAATGAAGTGCATGGACATGTGCTAATATAATAGTATGAGAGGATGACCCCCTATTAAGTGGAAAGCTATAGTGCTGGAGCATGTGAGTGAAAGAAGGGATAAGAGAGTGAGAGGACTGGCAGATGATCATGTCAGAATGAGGTGCACTGGCAGACGCTGGAAGAGAGCTCAACGTCAAAGAAATGGTATTGTGCTTTAAGACCATCGATGAATTTGCAGCTATGTATGCAATAACAATTAATTTTTTGTGCCATATGATTTGTTCACTTCAGGATGTAACAAGCAGCGAAAATCCAATCCGCAGCTCATAGTGTGTGTCCTTGAATGTGCCGTGAACCCCCAAGGTCAGTACACGGCCTTGGTGAACCTTATTTACCCTCCCGAATGCCCGCATGCTCGCGTCCGGGTTCACAGGTTTAACAGATAAGATAGGCAGGATTACAAATCATGGCATCGCAGGGCCTCAAACTCCACCTGTCAGTCACCCTCTCACCGAAAGTCTCTCCATGACCGTGTTCTCATTTTCACAATATTGGCAGTGAGTAAGCAAGTAATATTTCAGTCACAATGCACCAATTTGGATGTTGACACAAACGGAAAGTCATGAAATATTTCCGTAAAACTATCAACCCAGCAATAGGCTACATCGATCTGAAAACATGCAATGATTATATTTCATCCACAATCTAGCTGAGAGGAGAGTTGCCCAAACAAAGTGCTTGACAACGATGATAAGCTAAAACCGTGACTACGTTGTCGGATGTACGATACTTATGTAGCTATACTTACATCTGCTTCCCCATAATAAGCTAGTGTTACCCCCTGCCTCTCACACTGCATGTGGTCTTATTACGCACCTTCCTTCAACCAAAAGCGTAAGTAAGTGAAGCGTTTTTGTTTTATGGTGAAATATTGTATATAAGTGTGAAGAGGAGACTACTTTTTCCCCCATTTTGATCGTAGACCTTGTTAGAGTGAGGAGGTTGAAATTTGATAGTTGATAGAAAAAAGTTGATAGTCTCAAACTAATCCGGACAAGTTTTCCTTCAGCTTCAGGTAGTAGAAATATATATCTACACTCAACTTGCAAAAATAAAGATTTGATTCTGTGATTTGATTTTGTGAAAAAGTCTACAAAACGAAAGACAGACATGCAACTAGGAAAGAGAGAGAGAGAGAGAGAGAGAGAGAGAGAGAGAGAGATATTTGCTGTGGTTTGATTTAAGGAATTTCCTACGGTAGGCTCTTCCTCTATTCTACGCCTCTTTTACTCCAGCTGGGTTAGACTGGTTCGTCATTTGCATCCAAAAAAGTTTCTTAAGTATTTGAATGATATCTGTATTGCATCAAAATACATTCTGAGGGCACTGGTAATTGTACATAGAATAAAGCAAGAGTGGAAGGTACAGTAGTAGAAGTAAAAAAACATAGACACTTCTCGTCCACCGTCTCTCTTCACGAAACATGTTCCTTGCCAACCCTCCTGCCGAGAGAAAGTAGGAAGCCCGCGCTACCTGCCTTACCTGTGCGACCCTGCCCTAATTTGCATGATATAATTCCTGGCGCGGGTCGGCGCTGATAACCTAAAAGCGGGAACCTCCTTTCTCTGTGTGCGCACCCTTAGTAATTACAGCATTTATAATATAACAATGTGGAAATCAAACAGAATCTCCATAATACCACTGGCCTTTTTGTTTGACTAGTCACTGGATCATTTATTAATTTAGTTTGTACCACACAAAGACCCAAAACAACCCCCTCACTCGGTTTAGAAAATATTGTTTAGTGAAGAAAAAAAAATTCTCACTCGTCCAATATTTTATCACAACAGGTATCTCTTAGTTTTTCCGAGGAGGGCGGACCCATGAATATCCCCAAGTCAGGTCGAGAAATCAGCTCGAAATGGGCCGAGTACATCCTGAGAGCTCATATGGCAGTCGCAGGCACCCCGGCCTTCCTTCAGGTCGACAACTGCACCGTCAGCGAAGGTTTGTCTTGTATAATAGGCATTTTTTGGATAATTTATAATTCATTCCATTCAATTATGTTATTTTATAATGAAGGCAAACTGAACGGTCTCTCTTTCTGAGGTCGAATTAATTTTGTATATTAACTATGAAAATGCCACATTAGTGCCGACCGGGGTAATTTGGTCCTGGTTTTGACAAACTTTGATCTAGTTTCCAGATCTATGGAAATAAACAAACAAAAAGTTAATACAATCATAGGAGGGTCACTACCTATGTCATTAAAGTTTGAAAAAAAATTCATTACAGCTCTGTTAGCAATACACTGCGAAGTGCGGACCGCATTGTTACACTAAATGGGGTAAATCGGACCTAACTCTGGGGTAAATTGGTCATATATATATAAAAAAAAACTTTCTCTTCAAAATTTGACAAACCTCCAAAAACTTAAACAACATGTCATACCATGCCCATGGACACTATCAAACATTCTGTGAGCTGTTCTTCACATTCTCTGGTTAGGCGGAAAAGATGACCAACACGCACACGTTTGGGTTCCAGTCTTTGAGTTCCTAGTCTTTCTTCTTTTTCTAGGTCTATGTTAGTTTTCTTTTATAATTTCTAAGCATTGTTACTTAATTTAGTAATATTTTACACTAGGGCCAGAATTCCCTACACAATTGGGAGTATGGTTTCTGTTTACCTTATTGGATTCTAGGAAACATTCTCTCTATGAGCTTCCGTCACAAGGCACTTCTTTCGGAGATATAAGATGTTTTTAATAGGAAGGAGATCCGAGTGTATAGGAGATATGAAAATTAAACTAACCTAACCCCACCTTTTGACTCACTAACCTAACCTAATCTAAGCTAACCCACGCTTTAACCTCCAAACTAAAGTCAAATCTGCATTAAAAAAGTGTCCGCGGCAAGGGAAGAACAGAGGCGATGCAGGTTACAAGAGGAAGAAGAGTCAGGCGCACGTAAACACTTGGCTCTCGCTTCCCTATGAACATGTCATTATCTTCGAAAGTAATGATTTGCGACGGAAACTCAGAGAAAATGTGTAGGGAATTTCGGTCCTGTAAAATAATACCGTTAGGTTACGTAATCAATGCCCATGTTAGGTTAGTTAACTAGCAGGGAGGTATGGGTGGGCATAGCCCCCCAGTTATGTCAGGAGAGTATTGGTTTATAGGAAGTATTGGTTGAAAATGCACATTTACCGTATCCATTAAGGTAAACAGAAATTATTCTCCCAATTGTGTAGAGAATTCTGGTCCTTGAGTAAAAATTTACCCTTAATTTATATACCAGCACCCTTAAACTAATTCCATATTAGCATGCAACAACCTGAAACAAAAGAAACAAGTGCAAATAAGCAGTTAATCCTCACCGTGATATGCCGTGGGGGGTACATTACACTGGGTCCAATTTACCCCGCGAGTGTTTTTGTCACCGGGGTAAATACGGACCCAAACTGAGCATTGATCATACAAAAATGAGACAAGATAGAGCATTTCTGATATGTTCATGTTAAAGTAGAGGAAAAACATTCTATATACGCTTATTTACAAGAATGTACTCCGTCTCGTATTTGAATCCCATGAAAGTTCGCCAAATCAGCTGATTTTGTAAATAAACTTCGCCGCAATTTTTTTTGCTGTCATTTTACTCTTTTTCTATTTTGGTTCCTGGGTTCAGTTACATGTTGATATTTATATTCATATTAATACTAGAAATGTTAAAATGGTTGTTTTACTACATGGGATATTCAAAACTGTTACACTCTTATTTATATTAAAACAAACACCAAAGCAAAGATGGCGGTCCGAATAGAACCGGTCCGTTGGAAGGACCAAATTACCCCGGTCGGCACTACATGACAATTATCCATCATTCCAGTGTGGCAATCTGCTTGCTGTACACAATGGGTAGGATTATTTGTGCTAATTCTTATTTTGTTCTAATTTAGACTACTTAAAACAAAATATCCAGAAGTAGGCTATTCAGTGACAAATATCCAATCAATCATAGTCTCAATTATCTCAACAGACCTCGGGGATGGCTATAACTCGCAGGTGGTTTTCTTCAGTGTGGACACCACAGAAAGGGAAGAGACCAGCTCCCCTGACGTGAAGAAGACATACCATCTGGTGGCAAAACTTTTAAAAGAAAACCCCCAATTCAAAGTACTCAATAAGAAATTCAAGATCGGCTTAAAGGAATACCTGGTATACACT
Source organism: Chionoecetes opilio (assembly GCA_016584305.1). Lineage (NCBI taxonomy): Eukaryota > Metazoa > Arthropoda > Malacostraca > Decapoda > Majidae > Chionoecetes > Chionoecetes opilio. The sequence goes on from JACEEZ010020120.1 coordinate 135,613, forward strand.
GACCTCATCAGTAACCTGAACAATATCCTAAGTGTCAAGGCACCTGAAGTGCCTCAGATTTCTCTACCAAAGCTTATCTATGGAAAGTGCACTAGCAATGAATTTGCGTTAGTCATGGAGAACCTACAGCATGCTGGGTATGAAATGAATGACAAACGGAAAGGGTTTGATGCTGAACAACTGATGGCTGCAGTTAAAAGGATAGCGATAGTCCACGCGGTATCCAGCGTGTTCCTTCAAACAGCAGATACCAGTAAATACTCATGCTTTCCTACGGCTCAAGAGTACATGAATACCTTGAACATCATGATGGGAGTATCGCTCGAAATTTCCATAGAATTCCTCAAAAGTTCAAAGGAAAATGAGGAACTTGGCAAAAAGATAGAATCATGCAAGTCTTCTCTCTTGGAAAAAGCTTCTGCAGCCTTATTAAGTGACTATCCAGTTAAGTGCTTAGCCCATGGAGATCTTTGGAATAACAATATTATGTTGAAGTATAGTGATGCTCCAGATGAACAGAAAATCATTGAGGAAGTAAAAATAATTGACTGGGGAAATACTTCTTGGGGTCCGCCAATATTTGATCTGCAGTACTTGGTGCACACTTCCACCAACCGTGCTGTCAGGAAGGAGAATCTCGATGAGGTATTGAGCCATTACCACTCCACCTTCATGACGCTTACCACCCAACTTGGATACCCGCCCGGCAAATGGGACCTCTCTGACTTCAAGGCAGAATGGGAGAAGTCATATCCACTTGGATTTCTTTTGGGTTGTTGCCTTACGGCAGGCACTCTAAGCACCACTAATCCTGCTAACAAAAAACCTGAACCTTCTATCCTTGACAAGCCACTGCTTCTTCCATTAAAGGTGTTAGTAAATGGCATGAAACTTGGGATGTTCAAGGTGCTCATGCCTGTGTTCATGTCCTCTGGTGGGAAAAAACTGTTTGCAGGTTTACTGAGAAAGCTCTTACAACCAACCCTGGAGGAGCTTAAATCTGGCAAGAATGAAGCAATGAATACTAGACTTCTTGAACTACTCTATGAAGCTGATGAAAATGGACTGTTATAGACACAACATAGAATATTAATTTTCTAGTATTCAAAGATTGTTTTTTGGGGGGCATTTTGTTAGGGCAGTGCTAGAATAGGTGAGAGAAAGGGACGAGAGGATCAGAGCATGCAAGGAGAGAATGTAAAGACGAATAAATGGAAGCTCTTCTGTCGCAACCAGCCCTTTGAGGGAGTTCTTAGCAACAGGCGTCAAATACATATACGAAGCTAGACAGACAATAATATCCATGAATGACCATGACGATTAGATTAAGCCCATAATATGTACTCAATATTATCTTGAGATGTCAAACATTGGTATTTCTCTATATTGACTGTTAGACAGGACGTATTAAGCTTGTATATTATACGAGTATATATGTATTGTAAAAAACTGTCTTTTGACAGTCAATCTTTTTTATATATGTCGAAGTGCAAATGAACAAAGCAGCAACGAGATGTGTGACTGAGCAAAAGATTTGTGGTTGGGAATGTTTTCCTATTTTCTTTACCTTTACTAAAAAAAATTCATTGCAGAAATTTATTGTGAAAAAATTCAGAAATTTACATAAAATAATTTTGTATATTTAGAATATAAACTGCAAATTATGTATTAGTGTAAATGAGCTGCTTTGGGTTTTGTGCCACCCCACACGTATAGGAGAAGGCCTTATGTATGAAAAATAGTAACAATAATAACAAATTAATAAATAAATATATGAAATTGACATAATAATTACTTATTGATTATTTCTTGTTTCATTACTTGATGTTACTTTGTACAAAAAAATATATAAGCTTTCATCTTTTTATGAAAGAGCTCTAAAAGTATAAGACAATTTGATAATACTATAGTTTGTGTAAGGTAAGGTAAAAGTGCCATGCGACAAAAAGCACAGGCTGAATAGCGTCATCCATTGTCCTGAGCATCGGCATATACACCAGACTGATCAGTTCCTTTCTCCATCATCTTAACCTTCTAATCATTACTAACTATAATAGTACTCATTAGAGGCTAGGTGTGTCTAGAAGAAAGCAGCAATCCTGAAGAAATCCTGACTAGAAAGCATGCTGGGGACACGTGACCCCATACAGGTGGTCTGCCAAGGCTTCACTCACAGACTAACACCTTGAGACCCAGAACGTTATTTCCATTGCAATGTAGATACCATTAGATGATTTCTAGTGAATGTACCTAAACAATAATTTATAGATATGACCTGTTTAGTATCCTTACCACTAACTAATTTGGTTTATTCAGTTAGTTTTCGTAATTTTATGGCTCCACAACAGACAATTTTTTATAGCCAAGGAAAGATCTGGGCGTGAAGGGGTTAAGACCTGCCAGTCATCCAGCATACTTGTTGATTTGTAATTAAAGTGCAAGGAATAACATTTTACGCGGCACTGTTATGTAATGAAATATTAGGGTTAAGGAGAAAAGACAGTTAAATAACATAAGAAAATAAGGAAGCTACAAGAGGCCATGAGACCTACACGAGGTAGTTCCAGTAAAGAGTTCCTGGTAAAGAAAGGGGGTGGGTCGAATGAGACGGTTGTAGATAAGATAGTATTAGGGTAGACTTAAAATGGGTATTCTACTGGACAGGCAAGACAGCATCTATTAAAATCAATCCAAAAGATGAATAAAATAATAATAATAATAATTTTAATGTAATGTTAAATGTTAAATGTACTAATGTTAAAATGTAATAAGTAAAGTATAAATCAAACCAGAGTAAAAAATCCATTACATATACAGACAGTACAGTAATTTCCACTCAATACACACCTCGTGTTCTGTACTGTGCTTGGTTTTCTGAAATGTTTGTGAAACCATGAAAAATATGGAAATTTTGAAGTTTTACAAACACTACTTTATTCAAATTAAGAAAATAAAAAGAAAACTTTTATTCAATAGAAAGATGTGTTCAGACATTAGCAGGTCAAACGTACAAAATCAAAACACGATTATTTATATCTCATGGATCTGATGTCTGGCACATTCCCTTTTTTTGGCATTAAATCAATCAATTATATCTCATGGTCACGTTAAGACCCATAATTCATCGTTTACTCACACACCAGGAGCTGGCAAGAATGCATCACTAGGGAATTATGTGAATATAAATTAAAATATATGGCACTCAATCAATTTCCATGATAAAAAGAACCTGAAGTCACAAATCTTTATAGCACCTTTGCCATCCTTACCAAGGCAGAGATTCACTTCAATATTAATTTCCTCTAATAAAGAGAGAGCTTTGTCAGGTATCATATGAGAAAAAATTTGGTAATATAAAACTAATACAGGAGAACCTCGTTTATCCGGCACCCTCGGGGGGGGGAGCGCATGCCGGATAACTCATTTTGCCGTTGTTTTGAGAGTTACTCTTATGGAATCCCACAAAATTTTTTTTTTTTTTTTTTTTTTTTTTTTTTTTTTTCCCATCACCAGGAACTGGCCAAGGGCACAACAAAAATGGGTAACACAAAGGCCGCTTAGTTGGCAGTCCCTATAAAGAAGACAGTAAGAGAATAAAATAAAAAAGAGGGGTGAGCCAATTTAGTTCGGGAGGTGTCTTGTTACTCTTCTTTTGAAAAGATGTAAGTCATAGGAAAGTGTACAAATAGAAACCGGAAGAGAGTTCCAGAGTTTATCAGTGGGGAAAAAAAAAAAAAAAAAAAAAAAAAAAAAAAAAAAAAAAAAAAAAAAAAAAAAAAAAAAAAAAAAAAAAAAAAAAAAAGCCTGGGACGATTAGTGCCGTTGTTTTGAGGCTGCCGTTGTTTTAAATGCCGGTTAAACGAGGTTCTCCTGTACACACAACAGACAAAATTATATACACTAATTAAAGCATCACTCAGATTATATAACACGAGACTAATGAATTTTTCATCACGACATAGGTAATCAACAACAATTGAACAATCAAATACCAAACTCGATTAAGGAGCTTGAGGGGATAATTGAGCTTTTGAGTTTGCCCCGTGCACTGCCACCGACGCAGATCTGTGTTGGAGGCTCCACGACATGGATCTATGCTATAAGTATAAAAAAATTGCCTACACTCAAAAACTCAAATTAGGTGCCTACAATATGAAACAGCTCATCTCCAGACTACCACACATCAAAACGTGTAGATATGACTCATCTAAGTCACTCCTATAAAAAAAAATAAGAGTGACTTAGATGAGGTGTGAGGTGCTTCACCCAACCTTTCAAAATATTGCAGCGCGTGTGCTATCTGTTGCAGTTGTGAATTAGTGATAATACTGTCGTAGAAGTGGGAAGCCATACATGTCAGAAAGCAATCACTTGTCATCTAATGTATTCTATCTGCAACCTCAGCAATATTACAATATAATTGCAATAAAACAAACAATGGTGTGATAAAGCCCTCACAACCACTCGTACTGTGCCCCTGCATATCATGCCTTGGAACTATGCCCACATGCTTTTGTGTCCTGTGGAGAGCATTACCTAGGCATTTGGCTAAGTCACCCCTGGTTAAAAATATATATATTCATTAATAAATGAAAAACATGAGTGTATGGCAGAAAGGGCATTGCAGTCTACGGTCTTCGGAAGGAAATTTTCACACCGATGAAACCTGTGAGGAAACCTTCAACGTTCCTGATCGTAAGTAGTTTTATGACCATTTTCCATCATTACTAACCATTTTAAAGCTATTTAAGAGCTTTTTGCCCCCTCGAACAAAAGTCAGCAAGGGGCAAAACTTTTTATCAAAAGTGGCTGGCAGTGCACAGGTTAAAATACCAAAAAACTTCAATTGGTAAAACCATTTTTGATCTTAACTAAACACTGTAGTTTGAGAGTAAAAACTACCATTTCACTTTAAACTATGGAATGTTTTCAGCTTTTACAATCAACTGTAGCGGCTACTATGCTCTCATGTACGGTAGCCACAGCTACAATGCCACCCATGACCTTCACCATGCAGTGCAAGGGCCCAGAGCCATCCAATCAACACTCACTCCTCTATCATTAATACTCACTGACACAATCTTACATCATACCTCAAATCACCTGCACAAATCATATAGTAGCCTTCTAATTCCCATCCTGTAGTGCAAAACTCATGTGTCAGTGATATAAAATTGCTGTGTATCACCGTATCTTACAATTATTATTCTCTCATCCTTGAACAAGACTATTCCTCTAACTATTTCTGAAACTTCTTTTCACATTCAGCCAACTCATGCAGAAGCGTACAATATATCACCAGTATAAATGATGGCAAATCCATCAAAGCTAGTATTACATATACAAATCATCACAATTGTATACGTAATCTCAGTCTCCCTTCCGAGGAAACCCTAGGTGGAAAAAGTTACACAATCAGTCATTCATCGACTTCCCAACCTTACTCACTCACTAAAGCATATTCTCACATTAAGTCTACTTTTAGCATAAACAACAATACAAATATGATATGAAATCATGGGTATTATCTGAACACTTATGAACAGCTTGGTCATGCAATAAAGACCCTACACAAGGAAGGACATCCAATCACACAGACTACATGTTATGAGAACATTAGCACCTTGAGTGTCAGTGGTTGAGGTGAAGGACATCCTCCCAATGCAGGTCTGGCTGTGTTGGGACAGTGTATTCTCTAAGCTTGACTTTACCTGAAAATAATAGAAATATTGAAGAGTTTTGCACCATTGTTATAGCCCCATTTCCCATTCACAATAAGGAGGGAGGTTCTGATTAATTGGTAATACCATTTCAAAACTACACCTTTTCACTCTCAAATTAAAACAACTGAACTTCAAATTAAAAGTGAATCTCAAATTAAAACAACTGAACTTCAAATTAAAACGACTGAAGTTTAAATTAAAACAACTGAAGTTTAAATTAAAACAACTGAAGTTTATATTAAAACAACTGAAGTTTATATTAAAACAACTGAAGTTTAAATTAAAACAACTGAAGTTTATATTAAAACAACTGAAGTTTATATTAAAACAACTGAAGTTTAAATCAAAATAACTGAACTTCACATTAAAATAACTGAACTTCAAATTAAAATAACTGAACTTCAAATTAAAATAATTGAATTTCAAATTAAAAGAAAAAATTAATCTTATATTTTGAAATTAATTTGTTTTATTTTGAAGTTCTGTTCTAATTTGAGAGTGAAAAGGTATTATGAAAACCCCCAGAAAAGTAACATATTTCTTCCTGCAAACTTTTTCTTATCTTTACCAGAGTGATGCCAGCAAAGGGAAGAGGGAAAAAAAAATTATGAAAAGATATACCATTCTTTTAGCCCCTTCACGCCCAGATCTTTCCTTTGCTATAAAAAAAAAACTGTTTGTTGTTAGCCATACAATTACGAAAAGTAGCTTAATATACCAAATTAGTTAGTCGACAAGGATATTAAACAGGTCATATCTATAAAATATTGCTTATATTCACTAAAAATCGTCTAATGGTAGCCCAATTACAATGGAAATTAAGTTCTGGGTCTCAAGAGGTTAAATATTTTTACACAGCATACTACATAGATAAAGCAACACAGGATGAAGAAACGTATAGCTATTCCGTGTATGTTAGTACACATGTACTGTAGTTGTACAAAAGAAAACAAGTTACATTTTTGTCACTCGAAAATTTTGGGCACTCAAAATTGTTTGGCACTCAAAAATGTTTTGGCACTCAAATTTCTTTGGCACTCAAAAAAAAATTATCTTAAAAAATTTTGGCACTCAAAATTTGTTGGCACTCAAAAATGTTTGGCACTCAAATTTTTTGGGCACAAATTTTTGGTACTCAAAAAAAATTTGGCACCAAATATTTTGGCACTCAAAAATTTTTGGCACTCAACATTTTTTGGCAAAATTTTTTGGGCACTCAAACATTTTTGGCACTTAATTTTTTTTACCCTTTTATAGGTAACGGGTGAGGGAGGAGTGACAGCCTGGGGGTACTACGTATTACCCCCTTACCCCCCGGCTGTCACTCCTCCCTCACTCGCTAGCTATAAAATGGCCAAAAATGTTGAGTGCCAAAAAAATGTGTGTGCCAAAAAAAGTTGAGTGCCAAAAAAAGTTAAGTTGAGTGCTGAAAAGTTGTAGTTCTGACACAAAGCAAGAAAAATGTGACGGGAGACGCCTAACCAGCAGATGAGCTACAGGTGCAGGTGTGATGATTTCCCACAGCATCCATAGTTACATTATATATATATATATATATATATATATATATAAATATAGGAGAGAGAGAGAGAGAGAGAGAGAGAGAGAGAGAGAGAGAGAGAGAGAGAGAGAGAGAGCGAGAGAGAGAGAGAGAGAGAGAGGAGAGAGCGAGAGAGCGAGAGAGCGAGAGCGAGAGCGAGAGAGCGAGAGCGAGAGCGAGAGCGAGAGCGAGAGCGAGAGCGAGAGCGAGAGCGAGAGCGAGAGCGAGAGCGAGAGCGAGAGCGAGAGCGAGAGCGAGAGAACCTTAGCAGGTGCCTTGTCTATATATAATTCTCATATTTACCAAAACACATTCCTTCCCCATTCATTTCCTCGCATACTGTTCCTCTCGTCTCATATAAATATACAACTCTCAACATTTCTCAACAGGAAAGATACAACTACTATGAATCTTTGTCGCTACTATATGAGAAATCTGCATTAGAACTTACTGTATTCAGTGTGAGGTTGGCACCCTGTAGAGCTAAACCACAGCCACATACGAGGAGCTTTGCCCCAAACACACCTCTGGAAACGGTTGTGGATTTGTTTGATTCCTGCAGACCCTGAACCTGACAAAAAAATGTAGTTAAGGACACAGCAAAACATTAAGTAGAGGTTTTTTTACAAGCATCATCTTGACATAATTGGTTCCACATCAATGTCGGATTCTACAACAAGCTATATAATCAAGAAAGATCTACAATATTACAATAAATATGTCTCGTTCCCCCTTTAATTGCAGAGTAATAAAAAACTTTCTAGTTAGCAAAATTTTGTTGAAAAATGTCGTGGTTGTGGAGAATAAGAGGTGATATTTTAAGAGCTCTAGGACATACCTATAAATATCTAGGAAATTAACAATACACTGCAAAATGTAATCATTCAAAAAAGGACCTACAGGAATGCTTACCCTTTTTTTTCATCAGGGCAGCCACTACAATATTTAATGTATTCCCCAATTAATGTCGCATCCAACCTATACTCTGGAGTCAATGTTGCACCATGATGTCAATTGTCTGATCCACATTGACATACCTTTGTTATCTACCTTACTTTACACTATCACATCCTTCTGCCAGTCTTGCACCATTATCCTCTCTATCTCCCATGCCTGTCAACACCTTCATTTACGTGTATCTTATCCCCTTTTACTATTTTTAATTACCTATAAAACCACAGTTCCATTTAGCGGCGACACCTATATATTTTCTGCTTCCTGTCATTCATCTTTAGTAGTACTATGTCTCTCATTACACTTAGGGGTTAAATAAAAAAAACCGAGTAGTAACTACATAACAGGCAGTTAATTTCATAATCTATTATTGTATTAAATCATAGCTAACCTATATGATCAAATTCACAAGCTGATAGTTACAAAAATGTATGCATTTCATTCACCTGACATACGGGGCAGATAACCTCTTCTGCTTGGAGTGCTACTTGACTAGCTAGAGCAGCCGTGTCAAAATTTAGAACATCCATAATCGTCTTTTCCTCTGCAAATGAAAGTGTATTAGAAATCTAATGATTTGTTTATAGTGTGATAATATCCTAACAGCTAGAATGGCATTTGCACATAATTGATATATAGGTACATTGAGTTTAGAAAACATTAAACAAGCTATATGATAGCTTATCATACTGAATTATAATGAAGGAATGAAGTCATTCCTCAAAACTTTAGGTCTAAATATTTTTCCATAATTGATCATAAAATTTCTTATAGATACATATTTAAAGTCATAACCCGAGCAGTCCGAGACTGCATACATCCGTCTATGATGAACATTTTCTATTATACCAAACTGATATGTAAAGTATACTCGCATTATATCATGAGCATTCGATGATACCAGATTCACAAAGTTGCCCCCTTCTCCGCAACACAAGCAAATTCTTTTATATGATATGAGTTTTTGGCATAACGATTTATGTTTATTTAACGTATCGTTATTGTAACAAAACGTATCTCCTTGTATCTTCGCAATATACGGTATTTGTAAAGAGGTGACTCAAAAAGTCAAGTTTTGTCCAATTTTGCAATGTTAAATTGAAAAATTCCTGGATCCAGATTGACTTAAAAAATTAATCACATCTAAATTAAGAACATAAGAACATAAGAAAATAAGAAAGCTACAAGAGGCTGCGAGACCTACACGAGGTAGCTCCTGTTACTTAATACTAGTACTACCAAAGGTGGGCACCAAACCGTTAATCCATTAATCGTTAATTAACGAAGTTAACATTTTCGTTAACGATTTAACTTTTAAGTTAACTTTGGAAATCATTATCGGATTAATTAACTTCCGTTAACTCAAGTCCGCTAACCCAAAATTTTTTAGTTTAATACTAATATTGTGTTTCATTTAAGTTTTTTTTCACCCTTTTCTGGCTCTAAAAGCCTTTAAAAACCTAAAACAGGGCCAAAACTATGAAATCAGCCTTTTTTAGGTTTTTTAAAAAGTTAAAACTATAAAATCTGCCTTTTTTAACTCTAAAAGAAAAAAAAACTATAGTTTTTGGGTTCTAAAGCCCTTAAAAAAACCCATAAAGGCTGATTTTATAGTTTTGGCACTTTTCAAAGGTGTTTTTAGGTAGTTTTAGAGCAAAAACAATATTTTTTTTTTCTATAATAAAAATTAACGTTAACGGTTTATCGATAACTTCCGTTACATTTTTAAAGAATTAACTGATTAACGGTTATCGAAGATAATTTTTTGGTTAACGGATTAACGGTTAACGAAGTTAACTTTTTGATTAACGGCGCCCACCACTGAGTACTACCTACATCCACCTTTCATCCCCATCCATGAAATTATCTAGCCTCCTTTTAAAGCTCCCTAATGACTCTGCACTAACTACCTGATGACTGAGTTCATTCCAATCATTTACCACCCTATTTGTGAACCAGTTTTTCTCTAAATTAGGCCAAGCTTCACCTCTGGTAAAATCTTCATGCAAATCCATCTGTAACCTTTTTGTGAAATCCTGCTAGCACACAAACAATCCGAACCGATCACATAACCACCTTGGCAGAGGCAATAAGTCAATAGCATCACTAAACAACTTTTAGGCCTGTTTAGATGACTTGTTCAATCAGATGCTCATTAATTATAGTTAGTGATTATTTAACGATGAGATAGAGTATGGGTTGAGTGTGAGAGCAGCTTGTATGATGAATTCTTTGGAGTCAAGGTTATGCTAAATAAATAGAGAAAAAAAGTTGCCATGTCACTGGGACTGCTGGGGTTATCTCACCCTCTGTAAGCAGTTCTTGTTGGATCTCTTCCATCAGCGCCAACACTGCCTGGTGATCATCCTCTTGGGAGCCATTCAGTCTGAAAAATTATGAATTAGAAACAAACATTGACTTATCACATGCATACAAAGTTTCTCAAAATGCTCTCTCTCTCTCTCTCTCTCTCTCCACTTACTGTGAAAGGGGAAAACCAGTGCCCGGGCTCATGGCAACCCACTCCACCTCCATCACATCCTGTACCCTCCTGGCCACAGGAAAGTTGATGTTGTTGTTGTTGTTAATGGCATCCCCAGCCGCACGGAAGTGATCCACAAGTTGTGATCGGTTGGACCGCAGCCGCTCCATACATCGCTGTTGATATTGTTGTCAATAACTTAATTGATCTGTCATATCTATACTAAATCCCATAAGATACAATTGAACTTCATGAAATAGCCTCTACAATACAAAAAATGAAGTAAGACTTCCAACTCAAGAAAAGGAATAAGTTATTATCAAGGAGAACTGGGCTCTCTCTACTGAATTAATACTAACATTTCCTATATCATTTCCAATTCAGTATGTAATGGGTATACTATTCACTTCTGCAAAGTAGCAAAAAAAAAAAATTATTATTGCATAGCTACATAAAAAACATCTGTACAGTGCATAACACCCTTCCCCTTTAGCTGTCACCAAGTCACTAGATGTGACCAGCCACTCATGTCTTGAACAATCATAAGTGAGTAGTATGATCGGTTCTACAGTAGTTTAATGCATTACAAGGCACATAGTTTATAAGTAATTTACTTGTAGATTTGATATTTGCACCAATTTTAACCCCTATAACACCCGTCGGAAATAAAAAATAACACAAGGGGGGTGAAACTCCCCAGCGAGGTTAGGATACATAATCAATGTCCAGGCTAGGTTAGTTAACTAGGGGGGGGTCCAGTTATATCAGGAGGGTATTGGTCAATAGGGAATATTGTACTAAACTGCAGTTTTAGCGTATGATCGATACAAAATATCAATAGAAGAGTAAGGTAAAGTTGGGGGCATACGCTATGCTGCGCGTGGCCTCGGTACTCATCTCCGTGGCATTAGCCTTTGAGTCTGTGGTGGGTGAGAACCCGCTACCCCTGGGACACAGGGCTAGTGTGACATCCGGGGTACCACAGTTACCTTCCCCAGGTACCCATTTATCAACCCTGAAAGTTGAGGAAGAACAACTGGTTTGACTGGCCGCCGACTTGCCCTGGCCCAAATTCGAACCGGGGCCTGCAGATTCGTAGCCAGGCACGCTAGCCACTACACCACGGAGGCGACAATAGATATAATAGAAATAATAGAAAAGTTAAAGATATATACGTATTTGTATCAGCCAATCAGATGTTACATACCATTTTCCATGTCAATCGGCATTTATTAGTCACTATCAGGCCTTTTTCTATTCCTTTTTGTTGAATAACATTCATATATCTGATATGTTTATTGATGATTTTTGCACCATAGAATTGCTTGCATAGGGTACAGGCCTTTTTCTATTCCTTTTTGGTGAATAACATTCATATATCTGAAGGAACCTGTGAAGGTCTAGAGGAAAAAACAGTAATAAGGGCGAGAAAGGAATCTAGAGCTTTACCAAAATATTTTTCATAAAAAATTAAGTGGGATGCTGAGAAACCAAAATTTACTTCATCATGCATTCATAACATTACTACAACTCCTACACCTTAATAAAGATGCATCAATCAATGGATGATCTGTACAGGGGTTCCTTCCTCTCACAAAACATTCAGGGCATCGATGGCCTTCATCGGGGATCAAATTATGTAGTGGAATGGATATCCAAGCATCATTCCCCTTGGCCGGTGTAGTTCCAGTTCTGCTCATTGCCAACTCAGACCACCTTGAATTACCTACTCAGGCCATCTGGCATACAGTCACGGACCATTTAGGATCACCAACTCGGCCTATCTTCCTTATCAACTTTTAACTACAGCAAGTCTGTAACATTAGCAACCCTGAGATGGAGAGGGACTGCTCCGGTTATAATGGACGAGAGTTTCACGTTCGCTACAGACATTATTACTCACGTTTTCTGTAATTTTTTTTGCTCAGTATACTGTACACTACTACTCTACATACTTGCGCTTAATATACAAAAATGATGTATATATTGAAATTATCCTTTTGTTGTCTATAGCGCAGGCAGACACACCCTCCTCCATCAAACTCTATTTGGACACTGACCCACAGAGTCATGACCTAGGATATTCTGGCGGATCAGGAAATTCACACCTCAACGAGGGTAGCCAATCATAGACAGCCAAAATTAGCCAATGACAGGTGTGCATTTTTTTTCCTTTAGCCAATCAGTCACACTATTTTTTTCGGGAGCCAATCAAAGGCTATTAAAATTTTCGAGCGGCCAATCATAGGCTCTTAATTAAAACAAAGCTCCTAAATTTGTATCGGCCCTTAAAAGTCAGTTGGCTTTTTGACATGGAGGATGTTCAGTGACAGGTCCGTATCATCAGTGACTCTTGGAAAGCCTATAGTGGCCTCAGCGACCTGGGATATACACCCAGAGTCGTGAACCACTCTTTGGTTCACGACTTTGTGGATCCAGTGACGCGGGTACAATATTGAACGGCTCTGGAAAGACATTAAGAGCTGGGTGCTCAGAGCTGGGTCTGCCACAGTCACCAAGACACCAAGTAGGTAAGAGTGTTAAGGTTAGGTTAGGTATACTTTGTGGTTAAGGTTAGATTAGGTTTAATTTAAACTTATAAGGTTAGGTTAGGTATACTTTGTGGTTAAGGTTAGGTTAGGTTTAATTTAAACTTATAAGGTTAGGTTAGGTATACTTTGTGGTTAAGGTTAGGTTACCTAGGTTTCATTAAAACCTATAAGTTTAAGTTAGGTTTCATTAAAGCCTATAAGACCCTGACTAATTTTTCCCGGCAAAGTTTTAGTGCTTTTTCTGATGGATTTTTTTTTTTTTTTTTTTTTTAAACTATGGTTTTGCGCAAAATAAAACTATCTCCATTAGAAAAAGCACCTATTTTAGGCCAGGAAAAACTAGTCGGTGTCTCTGAAAAAGACCGTGAAACTCTCGTCCATTATTACCACTGCTCATTCACACATTCACTTACTTTCACTCAGATTGGCTTAGGCTGGGGCAAATGCTACGGTATTATTTTACGATGGCACCAAACTTCCCTACACAATTGGGAGCATGGTTTTTGTTTACCTTATTGTATTCTAAGAGACATTTTTTCTTTGAGCTTTCCGTCGCAAATCAATATTTTCGGAGATATAGAACATTTTAGGTGGGGGGGAGGAATATGTCTCCTTGTTTACAAAATGACTCCCGCTTCCTCTTCTTGTGACCTGCATCGCTTTTGTTTGGTATTTTATTAAACTTTTTTATTATTGGACCCAGTTAGGAGGTTAAAAGTTAGGTAAGGTAAGGTTAGGTTAGGTTAGGTTAGGTTAGGTTAGGTTAGGTTAGGTAAGGTAAGGTTCAGGTTAGGTTAGGTTAGGTTAGGTTAGGTTAGGTTAGGTAGGTAAGGTAGCCACGGGTGCGCCTCTGAAACAAAAACGATGCAGGTCACAAGAAGAGGAAGAGGGAGGCATTTTGTAAACAAGGAGACATATTCCTTCCCCCACCTAAAATGTTCTATATCTCCGAAACTATTGATTTGCGACGGAAAGCTCAAAGAGAAAATGTCTCTTAGAATACAATAATGTAAACAAAAACCATGCTCTCAATGGGCCCCAGACATAACTACGTCACGGTTTGTTTACATCGGTGCATTGTGGGGATAAGGCGGGGTCGCCGCGGGTGGACCTACGAAGGGAAAACTACGGCGATGGAAGAATTTCGAGTTATTTTGCGCGAAATTGATATTCCAGGTGCTATATTACAGTGCTCTGTTCTCGCTGACAACACTATAGAGAAGACCTGAGGTAATGGCTGATGTGCAGAGGCTTTTAAACCAAGAAAACAGAGTCACAACAGAGCCTCGTCAAAAGGTAAGCAACTGGTAGGTACGTAATGTGTCCCTACCACTTGCTTACTTCTTAATGAGACTCTGCTGTGACTATTTTCCTGGTGTAGAAGCCTTTGCACATCAACCATCACCTCAGGTCTTCTCTATGTTGTCAGCGAGCACGGAAATATAGCACCTGGAATATCAATTTCGCCCAAAACAACTCGAAATTTTTTCATCGTCGTAGTCTTCTCTTTGTAGGTAATGTACATATTCACGTTATGATAGTATTAAAATACCTTATTAATTGAGTTCCTTTTGTTGTCTTTCCTCATAATAAGTAGTGGTACATCATGGTTTAAGTGTTACTTGACGAGCCAATGAATACTCTTGAGTCTGTACCAACATCACCAACCTTTGCTTTGATTTATCTTATTACTCCATCCATAAACAAGTTGCATAACCACCGTGACATTACCCATCCTTGCCTCATGGTATACCTGGTACTGTCGTCTACCGATATTTTTCTCCCTACACAAATCGGGAAAACTCGCCGACGGTAATGGCTAGGTTAGATTTTGCTTTGATTTATCTCATTACTCCATCCGCAAACAAGTTGCATAACCACGGTGACATTACCTATCCTTGCCTCATGGTACCTGGTACTCTCGTCTACCGAAATGCTCGTCCCTACATAAATCAGGGAAAATTCAACGACGGTAATGGTTAGGTTAAGGGTAATAATGGACGAGAGTTGCGCGGTCGTTTTCAGAGACACAGACAAATTTTTCTTGGCCTACAATAGGTGCTTGTTTTAATGGAGATAGTTTTTTTTTGCGCAAACCCATTAAAAAAAAAAAAAAAAAAAAAAAATGAAACCTAATCTTATAGGTTTTAATGAAACCTAACCTAACCTTAACCACACAGTATACCTAACCTAACCTTATAGGTTTCATTAAAACCTAAAAGACCCAGATTCAGTGTTTTTAATGGAAACGGTACCATACAATTCGGATTTAAATATTTTTTTGTTATGGGTTTGCACAAAATAAAACTATCTCCATTAGAACAAGCACGTATTTTAGGCCAAGAAAAAATTGTCGGTGTCTCTGAAAACGACTGCGAAACTCTCGTCCATTATAACCAGGTTAGGTTACCGTTAGGTTAGGTAAAGGTCAGTGAGGTTAGGTATTCATAATCACAGGTAAAAGCTTATTAGTTATACATACATACTCCACTCCATACACTCTTTAACCCTTCAATACATCCCACATTCCCTCCCAGTCTACTCTGTCATATGATTTGGTATTAGTCCAGATGAACACCGAACTCACGTTGGTGGACGAAACAATTTTTTTCTGGTGTGTTTTTATGTGTTTTGAAGGATCTGCTAACCTATCCTATCTGCTTTTTTTTTTTTTCTTAATGTAAAGGTTAGTTTTTTTTTGTTATTGTTTTTTGTAGTTAGGTTAGGTATAGGTTAGGTATGGGTTAGGTTAGGTTAGGTTTAGGTTCAATTGTTTTGTTCATTTTTGGGGGGGGAAAAAAAAAAAAAAAAAATTGCGACAGAAATGGTTAGCAGATCCTTCAAAACACATAAAAAAACACCAGAAAAAAATTGTTTCGTCCACCAACGTGAGTTCGGTGTTCATCTGGACAAATACCAAATCATATGACAGAGTAGACTGGGAGGGAATGTGGGATGTATTGAAGGGTTAAAGAGTGTGTATGGAGTGGAGTATGTATGTATAACTAATAAGCTTTTACCTGTGATTATGAATACCTAACCTCACTGACCTTTACCTAACCTAACGGTAACCTAACCTGGTAATAATGGACGAGAGTTTCGCGGTCGTTTTCAGAGACACCGACAATTTTTTCTTGCCTACCTACAATAGGTGCTTGTTCTAATGGATAGTTTTATTTTGTGCAAACCCATAAAAAATATTTAAATCCGAATTTTATGGTACCGTTTCCATTAAAAACACTGAATCTGGGTCTTTTAGGTTTTAATGAAACCTATAAGGTTAGGTTAGGTATACTTTGTGGTTAAGGTTAGGTTAGGTTTCATTAAAACCTATAAGGTTAGGTTGTTTCATTCTTTTTTTTTTTTTAATGGGTTTGCGCAAAAAAAAACTATCTCCATTAAAACAAGCACCTATTGTAGGCCAAGAAAAATTTGTCTGTGTCTCTGAAAACGACCGCGCAACTCTCGTCCATTATTACCCTTAACCTAACCATTACCGTCGTTGAATTTTCCCTGATTTATGTAGGGACGAGCATTTCGGTAGACGAGAGTACCAGGTACCATGAGGCAAGGATAGGTAATGTCACCGTGGTTATGCAACTTGTTTGCGGATGGAGTAATGAGATAAATCAAAGCAAAATCTAACCTAGCCATTACCGTCGGCGAGTTTTCCCGATTTGTGTAGGGAGAAAAATATCGGTAGACGACAGTACCAGGTATACCATGAGGCAAGGATGGGTAATGTCACGGTGGTTATGCAACTTGTTTATGGATGGAGTAATAAGATAAATCAAAGCAAAGGTTGGTGATGTTGGTACAGACTCAAGAGTATTCATTGGCTCGTCAAGTAACACTTAAACCATGATGTACCACTACTTATTATGAGGAAAGACAACAAAAGGAACTCAATTAATAAGGTATTTTAATACTATCATAACCATGAATATGTACAACCTACAAAGAGAAGACTACGACGATGAAAAAATTTCGAGTTGTTTTGGGCGAAATTGATATTCCAGGTGCTATTTCCGTGCTCGCTGACAACATAGAGAAGACCTGAGGTGATGGTTGATGTGCAAGGGCTTCTAACCAGGAAAATAGTCACGCAGAGTCTCATTAAGAAGTAGCAAGTGGTAGGGACACATTACGTACCTACCAGTTGCTTACCTTTTGACGAGGCTCTGTTGTGACTCTGTTTTCTTGGTTTAAAAGCCTCTGCACATCAGCCATTACCTCAGGTCTTCTCTATAGTGTTGTCAGCGAGAACAGAGCACTGTAATATAGCACCTGGAATATCAATTTCGCGCAAAATAACTCGAAATTCTTCCATCGCCGTAGTTTTCCCTTCGTAGATCCACCCGCGGCGACCCCGCCTTATCCCCACAATGCACCGATGTAAACAAACCGTGACGTAGTTATGGGTAGGGTCCATTGTGTAGGGAAGTTTGGTGCCATCGTAAAAATTTACCAATACTACTGTATACAGTAGTCTTTGGCTGGGGGTTAAAACGCAGGGTTAGGTTGGAGTTAGGTTAGGAGGTGGTTAGAAATTGGGAGTTTGCTTAGTTAAATTAAATGGGGTTAGGGTGGGTGATTAAAACGTAGGTTTAGTGTTATCCAGAAGTATTTCCGACGCGTTTTATGCGGAATATCGGCCGAAATATATAAAAACACCGGAATATCATTGTTGGTCTTCATGCATTATGGTCCAACAGTAAAACCTCACCGAATCATTCATGCTGTGCTCTGATCTCCCTGACACACCTATCGCCCCTCAGGACTTGCGGTATATGTGCCGTTTAAACCAATACACGATCGGCGGTTTTAAGTATCCTGAACGTTTCGTTCTCATCATAAGAAGCATTTCTTAACCCCTGCTGCAGCCGTCGGCAATGAAAAACAACACAAGGGGGGGCTGGGGGGTGAACCCCCCCAGTAAGGTTAGGTTACGTAATCAAAGCCCATGAAATAATAAGTTAGTTAACTAACTTATAGCAGGGGGTCTGGGTGCCCGCAGCCCCCCCAGTTATGTCAGGAGAGTATTGGTCAATAGGGAGTATTGGTTTAAACTACATATTTACCGACTTGCCTTCCGATAAACATCTTTCCACGGAGGAGTCCTTCCACGTGCGTTTTTATACAGCTTCTTGTGATGTAACCTTCTCTCCATTGTGCTCCTCTGAGTTCTGTCCATAGTTGTGGTATCCCTGTAGGGCTGGGTGCACAAGGCCAGAGGTTAGATACCCAGAATTTTTTGTCAGTCTATCACTTCCTGGGTGTCAGCTGACTGCCACTTCCCGCCACACATGATCTGGCAACACTGACACATGTGCGTCTCCCACTACCTGTGCTATGAACGTGCGCACAGACAAACAGCCTTCCCCATCAAAATACAGATATTATTATAGTGTTTGACCATACTCTCCCCTCTCCCCCAAAACAAGCTTGGGGACCTGGGGGAATGCGGGATATTTGGCTGGGATACAAAATATGCTTCGCAACCACATAGTTTTTGAGTTAGGGGTGTTGAACAAATTCCCTAGATCTAGGGACAATTCATTGGATTTCTTCTGAGTCCAGGGACGTGTGAACCTGACGATCCTCACAGAATGATGACCGAAGTGTCGAGAACCCCCCCAACGGAGGTTAGGTTAGATTTGTTTAGGTTAGGTTAGATTTGGTTAGGCTAGGGTAGGTTAGATTTGTTTAGGTTAAGTTTGATTTGGTTAGGTTAGGTTATCGGTGGGTCAAACCCCCCGCTAGGTTAGGTTAAATTTGTCTAGGTTAGGTTAATTTGGGTTTGATACATTTCTCTAGATATAAGGAAATTACCCTAGATCTAGGGAATTTTATCCCCCTCTGGCCACTACACAACTCTTAAATTACGTGTTTCCGACGCATAATATGTTCCCCACCCTAAAACCCCGCATTCCCACGGGTCCCCGAACTTGTTTGGGGGAAGTGGGAGAGTATGGGCAAACACTAGAAATTTACCAAAATACATACCTCTAGGTACCTTACCTTTGATACTTTTGACAGTGTTGCCAACTCAAACACTCATTTTGGGTCCAAATATCCCTACAGAAACCATGAAAAGTCCTTACGTACTACGTGTCCCTACGTACAATGCCAATATCCCCACGCCTGTCCCTTCCGTACATGAATTTTTTTTTAATTCAAACAAGAAATGCACATTACACGATTTTTATTAGACCAGATATTAATGATGCCCCGAAAATGTTTTATATATATATATATATATATATATATATATATATATATATATATATATATATATATATATATATATATATATATATATATATATATTATATATATATATATATATATATATATATATATATATAGAGAGAGAGAGAGAGAGAGAGAGAGAGAGAGAAGAGAGAGAATACAAATGTGTCAGATTGTCAGAAATGCTTGGTAAAGGGGGGGGGTCGCAAGCCTTTCGAAATTATTTGGAGGGGTCGTAGGCCAAAATGTTTGAGAACCTCTGCGTATATAGTACCATGTGAATATAATATACAGTGAAGGAAATGGTAATAATGGTGTAAAGCCTGTTCACCATGTACAATATTGTAGTATGAAGGAAATGGCGAAATGGTGTACAACCTGCTCATTCTAATAAAAAATATTATTATGTGTTGTTCACATGGCACTCGTGTGCCACCGCTGATGATGATGATACTGCCCCGCCACTGTCATATCGAGGGTGCAGCCACGACCGTCTGCCTGGCGCCTGCACATCACTCCACGCCGGGGCATGGGGTGAGGGTGTGGCATACGCCAGTCGGTGTGCAATTTTCTAGTTTTAGCGCTTGCATACAGGAAATATGACCGTGGATGCGTAAGTGCTGACAGTAGGCAGGTGCGTGACAAATACTTGTGATCCTCAATGGTTATGCTCGAGTGTGATGAGAAGGGTGTAGGAAATAGCGGCGATGAAGAAAAAAATGTAAATGACCACGAACGCACAAACAGATGGACTAGTTCTACTTATGGTAGAGAATAACAAGCAAAGACAAGTATACTGCAATCCTATACAACCACCTTGTGAATGTTATCAATTATATTGCGTGGAGATAATCTGAACATCGTTCAAAAGCAGGCTTGCCGCTCGCTAATGCGAGATATCAGTTGCGCGACAAGATAAGATAACACGTACCGGATGTGTATGAGGCCGGTGGGTTAACTTGAAGGTCGTTTATCTACATGTGGAATGACTATAAAGTCAAAGAAAAGTCTGTACTCTGTAGGCACATACTACAAGAAAGAACAGCAAGTTGACTGAGAAAGAATAAACAAAGAGAGAAAGAAGACAAATATATATATATATATATATATATATATATATATATATATATATATATATATATATATATATATATATATAATGAAAGTAAGAAAGAAAGCACTGAAATCTAGTGAAAGGTATCTAATATACTATTAGGCGATCAGCCTGGGGGGTTGGTCGGTATCAAATTAGGGCGAGAATGCTAATAGTGTTTTTTGGGAAGGTATAAATGCCTAGAGTTAGAAAACATGTGATAGCATTGTGGCAGTGGCAGCTTTATGGGAGTTATCCCCCTTTTCCAAACTGTATATTATATAATTATATAAATATACATACATATAATTAAAAAAAAAATCTTTTTCAGGTGTCGTATTTCATCGGCGAGAGACGGACCGGACGATCGACTGGCGACGTTGGAGACCCTCGAGGAGACCACCACTGCCGGAAAACCAGCCGGCCCGCAGGTCGTGCGTTCAGAGAAAGTCGGGTTTTTGGAGTGGAGAGGTAGAGTAGCAGCCGACTACCTCTCGAAGCTATTGTTGAAGGCTGGTGATGTAGAGAAGAATCCGGGACCAGAATCCGGTGTCGTGGTAGCTGTGGAACTTCAACGTAGGAGGCCTGGAATGTCCGTTAACATGGAAACGCCACAGGCACCCGCCAAGAAACTGTGCATCATACACCAGGCAGTATCCGACGGAGATGAACATTTTGTCAGTCCTCAAAGCCATGCCTCCTGGTTAACCTTACTTGAAGCCGCCAAAGTCAGGAACCATGTCCCCATTCTAGACGTTTCAAAAACGCTTCAGGACAAAGAAGTTCCAATTATATTCTATCATCGAAAATGTAGAAGCATGTTCACCATGAAAAGAGACTTGGAAACTCTGAAAAGTAAAGCAGGTGAATGTAGTAGTGATCTATCTGGTAGTAGTGACTGTCCTCCAAAAAGTCTTCCAGAACATCAACACATGAATCAAGAGTTTATGCTCCGATCTGCGTATTCTGTAGCAAGGTCAAGTTCAAAAAGCACTCCAATACACGTGAAACACTTACGCTAGCTTCACAACTGAGAGTAGATCAAACACTAAGAGAGAGTGCCGTCAGAAATGCAGACGGCAGGATGATAGCACTAACCAGTAGAGACATTGTTGCCGCAGAGGCACACTACCACGCTTCATGCTATAGGAATTACACTAGGAACAAAGAGGACAGCAATGAGAATGAAGAAGAGAAAGTAACAGATGAATTTATACTGTATCACAAGGTTGAAGGAGAAGCTTACCAAGAACTTTTCGAATACATCAGAGAAGATATTATCCCCAACAAGAGGATTATACCAGTCACCTCCTTGACCACAAAATTGGAATCATTAATGTTGTCTGGTGGAGTTAATCTTCTGAAGGATTCAACAAAGAAGAATATGCACAGAAGACTGAAATCCGAGCTTGGAGGTGCAGTAGAAATATTTTCCGACGACAAGGGAAAGTTGTTGATGGTTCCATGCTGTGTCTCATTAAAGGATGTTGTCTTGGAAAATCAAAATCTACATAGGGAGCTCAAGCTTTGGAAGGCAAAGTCTACAGATATCAACAAGATCATAGATCAGACTTCGTCACATATCCGAACGGCCATCAAGAAGGACATGATTTTCACCCCGTGGCCATATCATCCGTCTGATGTAGCTACTCATATCGCCATACCAAATGAGTTACAGCGATTTCTGGTCGGAAAAAACGATTTTTAAAACGAAATTTAAAAATTTCATAATTATTGGGTGTATTTTGGCGGCCATTTTGGAAAAAGGGAGATAACTCATATAAAGCTGCCACCCCCACAATGCTATCACATGTTTTCTAACTCTAGGCATTTATACCTTCTCAAAAAACACTCTTAGCATTCTCGCCCTAATTTGATACCGGTGAGCAAAATTTCGGACCGGGGCTGACCGACTATATAGGAGTAGCCGTGTGTGTGTGTGTGTGTCTGTCTGTCTGTCTGTCTGTTTTGGGTAAGCCGAAACTGTAAATTCAATTTTGATGAGAGTAGGCTCAAAAAATTGCAAATAAATCGTAGGTGGTAAGCGGCTTGGTACCATGTCGATTGAATTATTTTGAAGGGGGGTTTTGGGCTAAAAACACTTTAGGAGTATTAGATTACCGGAAAAACTCTGCGGTAACGTCTTGCCGCATTCCACAAACTTAGTAGACTCATGGACGTTTGAGTGCGTGTGAGTGTGAGTGTGTGTGTGTGTTGGAATCACACGGAACACAAAGGGTTGGAATCACACGGAACGTGGTCTACCCCGAGGCACTTTCACCAGTGACCAACGACAGCAACAACACGATGGGAGTTTGCAATCACATGTTGTCTAATATATACTACTACTACAAACATCAAACTACAACCATACTACTACCCGGACATGGGTCCGAAGGGCCCACAAGCACTTGTGAAATGCTATTAAAGCTTGTGAATATTCGAGTGTCGCGTTAAACCTGTTCCTGTGGCACATCCGCGTGCATGTATTGTATAGCCGTGTGTGTGTGTGTGTGTATCGAATCGGTCGTGCCCAAATCCCTGAAAATGATGAGTCTGTGTTACCACCCACGACCGGTCATGTTATCGCATCAATAGCCCTCAGCGCGGTGATAAGCCGTCCTGTTAAGAATCTTTGAATGATTTATCATTTTTATCTTGATCATCTTCAGGAAAACGATACGTTAAACTCGTGTCTTGCTGAGGCAAATAAACTATAGAACAAATCGTAGCAACTACCATGCACTTTGCTGTATACTCCGTTAAAGTATGATTTCTCGTTTTGCTTGTTTTGTTTTCCTTCAATCGGCTTCAGTACGTGCGCTGTCACAAAGTTACTTTAATTAAGCAGGTGGGCGGATTTTTTTTCATAAGGTTCTGAGAAATACTGATATTGCGAAAATGTACATTACCTTCTTGTGTTCAAGCCTATGTGTGTACATCTATAAATCCACCTTTCTTCATCTTGGGGATGAAAGGTGAATGTAGGTAGTGTAACAGGAACTACCACGTATAGATCTCCCGGCTTCTTGTAGCTTCCTTACGATCTTGTTCTTAAAAGTGGATTGATTGATTGTAATGCCAAAAAAGGGTAAATGTGCCAGGCATCAGAGGTCATATGGCATTATTGCAAAGCATAAAAAAAGGGAGGGGTTAGAGAGAAAGAGTGAAACAGTGAGGGAAGGGGAGAGGAACGGGATATTACAGCAGGATGGTTACATCAAATGAAGGATTATATGTAAGTGTTGAATGAAGGATATTATTAAAAGTGGAGTGGCTGAGCCTGCTGGGCGAAATAAAATCTTTGCTATTATTATTATCATTGTTGTTATTTTTATTATTATTATTATTATTGTTATTATTATTATCATTATTATCTACTATTATTATTATTAATATTATTATTATAGTTATTAATTTATTAATTGTTATTACTATACTCGTTATGTAAGATATTTATCACTATCGTAATGTGCATCACCTAATGAACCATGAAATTTACAGATATCGACAAGTGTTGTTGATTGGATTTGGAAATCTTGATAGTGAGAGTAGACGTAACTGGTTGACTGCTTATCATCTTGGTACATTATAGGCTACACACACACACAGCGTATCAGTCAGTGCTGAGCCTTGACAAACATTCTAACGTGCGGGAACTCCACTTGTGTGCCCGAGACTGTCTACGCATCAGTGTGTTGAGGTAAAGTGCGTCGGTGCCCATAACACTCTTGGGGAACCATTGAGCCAAATTGAAATACATGAACGTGATGCAGCTTATTTTTTCCATTGTACTTGATTCTTTAAGTGAGGTGTAGTGGCGTAGTAAGGTGAGTCTGAACATTATTCCATTTACCCATCACCCCCCATCTATTCCCTCACCCATCACCCATCACCCCCAACCCATCACCCCCCACCCATTCACTCACCCATCACCCCACACCCATTACCCATCACCCCACCCATTCACTCACCCATTACCCATCACCCTACATCAAGGTTTCCTCAATTCTCGCAACCCACATTTTTTTTTCACAATTCTCGGTAATAGGCTACAAAAAAAAAAAAGAAAAGTGATCGGATCATCAAATAAGTGGGCTTAAAATGTGCCCCTGGTCGAGCTGGTTCCAAAACTGTGCCATATGATGGGATTGTGCCACGGGGGGCGGCACCTATCGCGGACACACACACACACACACAACAGACAGACAGACAGACCACTCTTTCGCTTATCTATAATAATATAAGCGAAAGTGTGTGTGTGTGTGTGTGTGTGTCCGCGATAGGTGCCGCCCCCCGTGCCCCAATCCCATCATATGACACAGTTTTGGAACCAGCTCGACCAGGGGCAACTTTTAAGCCCACTTATGAGATGATCCGATCACTTTTTTTCTTTTTTCTTTTTAGCAGCCTATTAGTGAGAATTGTGAAAAAAAAATGTAGGTTGCGAGAATTGAGGAAACCTTGATGTAGGGTGATGGGTAATGGGTGAGTGATGGGTAAATGGTGGGGTGATGGGTAATGGGTGTGGGGTGATGGGTGAGTGAATGGGTGGGGGGTGATGGGTGATGGGTGAGTGAATGGGTGGGGGGTGATGGGTAATGGGTGAGTGAATGGGTCGGGGGTGATGGGTAAGGCGTTAATACATACATTTCTACATCCATGATTTCAGGAAAGTTAGAAGGGGCTATCTGGAGAGTCACACACTCTCCAGAAAGCTGTGTTTGGTGGACCGAAGGCCCACCAATAGCCCTCCGCAGGAGCTAGCCAAAAATTCCGCCCGGAGGGCGGCTTTGCGGCTAGTATTATTATAGATGTGTAAATTGTTGTTCGCATTTACGACAGACATTGGTAGCTAGCCAGTCTCATTATACAAGGAACTGAAGATGAAATGCATAGTAAGAAAACAAACAAGAAAGTAATTATCATACTCCCCAAAGCTATTTTTGAGGTATAGTTTTACCATTGCATATCTTCCCTAATTATTTCTCACTGTTATATGAAATAATTAATATCTTACTGAATAACAATATACGCTCTGTCTATGAATTTGGTCATACCAGGTTATAAAAGGTCAAGGAAGTAGCGAAACCTAAGACCTTTTTTCCCACCTCGATCTTGATCAATTTTACCAATATTTACACAATTTAGGTGGAAAAAGAAACTCGATTATGCATTCAGTTAAGAACATAATGCAAATGAAAAAAAAGATAAAAAACAAACTAAATAGAACATGGAAAGTGATAAAGAAAATGAGGGTAGGAGACATTTAATAGTTTTGCCCTTTAACACTACCATGGCCCCACTCCCTGTGCTCAGGTCTCATGTAGTGGTTGTTTTGGTTCAGCTGGGCCAACACGGGAAACCTGCAGCAGGGAGCACCTTTTGGCTGCCCTCGTTATGACGGCGCCAGGTTTATTCGATCTGGAGTTACAGGAGGAGGAGGACGCCATCGAGTGTGACCAGTCCGATGACGACGCTATTGAGGTGGAGGAGGTAAGGGGGTAGCAGGGCCTTGAACTGCCCCTGCCATGCTGTTGTATTTTTGTTTTGGTTGTCCTTCGCCTTCCTTCTCATGAGTTATAGTAGCCAAGGGGTCTTCATATGAAGGAGGAGCGAGCTATGGTTCCGCCTATTGCTAAATGTGGTGTATGATGTGGGTATTTTGTGATTTTGTGGGAATAAGTTTAATAGAAGCATTGTAACATGTGCGAGTGACTGCGTACCAAAAATAAATGGCCAAAGGTGTATGGAAAAATTAAACAAAGGAATGTGATCTGTCCTTTGGGTTATTGACAAAATGGTTACATATAGCAATGTTTCTCTCACCATCAGACCCACCATGAGGAGATTGATCGGTATTATTCCAGATGAACACCGAACTCACTTTGGTGGACGAAACTATTTTTGGTAAATTTCTAGTGTTTGCCCATACCTACTCTCCCACTTCCCCCAAACAAGTTTGGGGACCTGTGGGAATGCGGGGTTTTCGGGTGGGGAACAAATTATGCGTCGGAAACACGTAATTTAAAGAGTTGTGTAGGGGGGCTAAAATTCCTTAGATCTAGGGTAATTTCTTTATATCTAGAGAAATTTGCCTAACCAAAATTAACCTAACCTAGCGGGGGGGCTTGACCCACCGATAACCTAACCAAATCTAACCTTCCCTAACTTAACCAAATCTAACCTAACCTAAACAAATCTAACCTAACCTTCTAGCGGGGGGGTGGGGGGGTTCTCGACATTTCGGTCATCATTCTGTGATGATCGTCAGGTTCACACTTCTCTGGACTCAGAATAAATCCAATTAATTTTCCCTAGATCTAGGGAATTTTTCAACACCCCTAACTCAAAAACTATGTGGTTGCGACGCATATTTTGTACCCCAGCCAAATATCCCGCATTCCCCCAGGTCCCAAGCTTGTTTTGTGGGGGAGGGGGAGTATAGGCAAACACTAGAATAATACCCTGTTTTTTTCTGGTGTGTTTTTGTGTGTTTTCAATGAATCTGCTAACCGTTTCTGTCGCAATTTTTTTATTTATTTATTTATATATTTTTATTATTATTTTAGGTAGATAAAGGTTAGTATTGTTGTTGTTGTTGTTGTTGTTGTTGTTTTAAAGTTAGGTAAAGGGATCACCTAAAGATCCGTCACCCCAGAATTTGGCAGGGTGACGGTTCTTCAGGTGGGGTCAAGACCTGACCTGACTTCACCTTCCAAGTGACGTCAGGTCAAATGGGTAAAAGGGAGGAGTCAGGACCCTAGCTCCAGTCAGGTAGGAGGACTATATAAAAGTAAGTGGGCTAAAAAAAAATTAAGTGATAGGAGTCAGTGGACCCTGGCACGCAATACCTTCCGAACTATAGCGTCCTAGCTACCACTGTTGTGTGATGATTCCACTAAAGTTATTCGGTGGCTTCAACAAAACAGACTTTTAAAGCGTGAAGTTAAATGTGTTCCTTGTGATAACTAGATGAATTGGACAAAATACTCCAGATCGAAGGAAAGTTTTCTGTGGAAATGCCAAACAAAAGACTCCCTGAAGTATAAATCCACGAAATAAATGTACTGTATTTTGGAATACTGAGTAAAGTATAATGTATTTTGTATTTTGGAACACTGTATAATTATTAACCCTATTTTTTTCTTTAAACTTTCACAAAAAGATGCATAACACAAAGGAATATATTTATCATCCTAATTTTATATATTACATTCACTGTGGGCTGGGGTGACGGATCTTCAGGTGGGATATCCTGGGGTGACAGTTCTTCAGGTGGGATATCCTGGGGTGACGGATCTTCAGGTGGACATTCTGGGGTGACGGATTTTCAGGTGATCCAGGTAAAGGTTGGGTTAGGTTAGGTTAGGTTTAGGTAAAAAAAAAAAAAAAAAAAAAATTCATTT
Source organism: Chionoecetes opilio (assembly GCA_016584305.1). Lineage (NCBI taxonomy): Eukaryota > Metazoa > Arthropoda > Malacostraca > Decapoda > Majidae > Chionoecetes > Chionoecetes opilio. Next base: position 163,618 of record JACEEZ010020120.1, read on the forward strand.
TGCAAAAAAAAAAAAAAAAAAAAAAAAAAAGCGACAGAATCGGTTAGCAGATTCATTCAAAACACACAAAAACACACCAGGAAAAAATAGTTTCGTCCACCAAAGTGAGTTCGGTGTTCATCTGGAAATGTACCGATTGATTTTGTGGAAATCGGTTCTACTGCAGCTTAATTAATTACAAGGCACGTAGTTATAACCGCCCTTAACTTGTAAATCTGATAATTTGCAGCAGTTTTAGTCCCCACAACACCCTTTGGAAATGAAAAATAACACAAGGGGGTCAGGGGGGGGGCGAAACACCCCCAGCGAGGTTAGCTTACGTAATTAATACCCAGGCTAGGTTAGTTAGTTATCTCAGTAGATTATTGGTCAATAGGGAGCATTGTTCTCAACTGCAGGTTTACCTTATTACAATACGTATGTATGCTGTGTATTATGTGCTACAAGAATTTTGCTTTGACCCATCTTTCCTGAACTTTTGGCTGAATTTTAGGTATTATTCTAGTGTTTTCCCATACTCCCCCTCTCCCACAAAACAAGCTTGGGGACCTGGGGGAATGCGGGATATTTGGCTGGGGTACAAAATATGCGTTGCAAACACATAGTTTTTGAGTTAGTGGCGTTGAAAAAATTCCCTAGATCTAGGGAAAATTTATTGGATTTCTTCAGAGTCCAGAGACGTGTGAACCTAACGATCCTCACAGAATGATACCGAAGTGTCGAGAACCCCCCCAACCCCCCGCTAGGAGGTTAGGTTAGATTTGGTTAGGTTAGGTTCGATTCGATTCGATTTGGTTAGGTTAGGTTAGGTTATCGGTGGGTCAAGCCCCCCGCTAGGTTAGGTTAATTTTGGTTAGGCAAATTTCTCTAGATATAAGGAAATTACCCTAGATCTAGGGAATCTTACACCCCTACACAACTCTTAAATTACGTGTTTCCGACGCATAATTTGTTCCCCACCCGAAAACCCCGCATTCCCACTTCCCCCAACTTGTTTGGGGGAAGTGGGAGAGTATGGACAAACACTAGAAATTTACCTAAAAGCCAAACACTTCTCTATCCTGTAGCTCAGGCTGTATTTTCACTCCTGTATTTCAACTACCAACAATAACTTTTGATCTCTGAATCTGACATTATGGAATTTATAAGTTTCTTTTCATTATATCTTAAATCGTGTTTTAATTGTTTTCAGAGCCAGTATGAGCAAGGCCCAGATATAAATGCAATTCTTCAGTAAGTATTATTCACTAGTCCTCATGGAAATACATGAATATATTTACAACAATCTCGGCATCCTTCTGTTTGTTTAATCTTTAGTGTCATAAGTTTGACTCAGACCAGAGTGTTTGCAGACAGACAATGAAGGTTTTGCCAGGCCATAAATGGAACATGTAATTTCTCATGTATGTATGTGTTGTCATATTACCGATATTGTAATGAAAACTCTTTTTGATGAACTTTTTTGTTTTCATGATTATTACTCCTATAGCTATAGTAGGAAAGATATTTATGAGTCGTTTGTAATGTATATAATTTGTTTAATCTATGTTTTGATTAACTGACTACATGTGTAAAGGTTTAGTGTAGATAATATATTACGTTTTTCAGGGCTGAGGGTGTTGAGACCTTACAGTTGTCTGAATGTACAGTTAACCCAGGCAGAGAGAAGGTGCGCCCCTCAGACTTTCAGCTATTGAAGGTTCTTGGCAAAGGTGGTTATGGCAAGGTTTTTCAGGTAAGTGTCATATGATTAGATTTTCTGTAGCTTTTTCCTGTCATTAAAAATGTACTCTGTATTGAGTATATTTTAACTTGTAATGAACTTTTGTTTCTTTAGGTTAGAAAAGTGAAAGGAGGCAGAGGAGGAGGCAATATCTTTGCTATGAAGGTTCTGAAGAAGGCCACTATAGTGCGTAACCAAAAAGACACAGCACACACAAAGGCTGAGAGAAATATCCTTGAAGCTGTCAAGGTAAGATGTATGATTTGCTTCATGAAAGGCTTTAAGGTTTGCAGTTGAAAGGAAAGATAATATGCTGAGGATATAAATTATGTACTTGTAGAGAAAGAGAGCGTTGTCATATGAAAGGCTTTAACCCCTTGAGACCCAGAACGTAATTTTCATTGTAATTTGGGTACCATAAGACGATTTTTAGTGAATCTAAGCAATATTTTATAGATATGACCTATTTAGTATCCTTGTCCAGTGGCTAAATTTGTATATTAAGCTATTTATCGTAGTTTTATGGCTAACAACAGACTATTTTATATAGCAAAGGAAAGATCTGGGCGTGAAGGGGTTAAGGTTTGCAGTTGAAAGGAAGTATAATATGATGAGGATATAAATGATGTATGTTAGAGAGAGAGCGTGGTCAAGGTTTTTTTTAGAGCATAAGAATATAAGGAAGCTACAAGAGGCCTGTAGATATACACGTGGTAATTCCTGTAATAATCATACAATACCTTCATCTACCTTTCATCCTTATCCATATTTTTGTCTGATCTTCTTTCATAACTTTCTATTGTCTCTGCATGCATGACCTGATAACTGAGTGTTCTAATCGTCTACCCCCCTATTTGTCAGCCAATTTCTTCCTTTTTCTTTTTTCATATCTATATTTGTCAAGTTTGAATCTATTACTTCTTGTCCTATCCTCCTGATTACTAACCATAAGAATTTGCCTACATCTCCTTTATTATATCCCTTCAGCCACTTAAATACTTTGATAAGATCGCCTCTTACTTATTGCCTCTCTAGTTAGTGTAAATTCAAAAGCTTCAATCTCCTCTCGCAAGTAAAGTTACACATACCATGTATTATTTTCCTCATCCTTCTCTGCACTGATTCTAGCAAGGCTATATCCATCTTATGATACAGGATTCAAAACTGTACTGGATAGTCTAGGTGAGGTCTGACTAGAGCCAAATGCAGTTTTGGAATAACCTCAGCACTTCTAATTTTAACATTCCAAGCAACGAGTCCGAATACTCTATTAGCTTGATTTCTAGCCTCTATACATTGTTTCCTAGGACGGAAATCTGAGCTTACCTGCACCACCAAAACCCTCTCACATTCTGATCTTTTCAGTGATACATTGCATTATGGTGTATCTGTTATGTTTTTTTTGTTTTTTTTTACCCACTTTTCCTTTACACTTTATTTGTAAGCTGGTGATTTTAGACTTCTTAATATGGCCCAGTGTATAATGCCAGTAATGTTTTGTTCCCTCAGCATCCCTTCATTGTGGACTTGGTGTATGCTTTTCAAACGGGTGGAAAGTTGTATCTCATTTTGGAGTACCTCTCTGGTGGGGAGCTTTTCATGCACCTGGAGAGAGAGGGAATATTTATGGAGGACACGGCTTGGTGAGTCATTCTTACCTCTTGTGCAACTTTGCATTCATTTTCACCTTGTTTGGAAATGTTGAGCTTAGTGTTTGACTCCCTAATATTAACTGATGTAGAAATGTGTTATATATATCGACTTACTAATGTTTGTGAGGTTGAATAGGGTTGTGATCCTTTGAGTTAGTAAATTTTGTTGTTTTGTTTCCTATCTAGCAATCACCTCCATCCATAATCTTATCTTATATATTCTTTGAAATGATAGCACTTTGAATATATCTTGACATCCTGTTAGGTTTTTATTGTGCAAAATTGTTGATTAAGGTTCCTGTTGCTAGCCTTGACTAGCAATTGTTCAATTGACATTGTATCAGTTTGATGTAATTACAGAGGAATATATAATTATTAGGGTTTGGGGAGTGATAAGCAATATAAGGCTCATTTTGGCTAAATAGTTTATATTTCTTTGTGTTCAGTTTCTACATATCTGAGATCATACTGGCTCTGGAACATCTACATTCTGAGGGCATCATCTACAGAGACTTGAAGCCAGAAAATATACTATTGGATGCTTATGGGCATGTAAAGCTCACAGATTTTGGACTTTGCAAAGAAAAGATTCAGGTGAGGTTTTTTTTATATTTGTAAATATTTTAAGGACTTGATAATTTAGTCTGGTCTGGTCTTCACAGATGTCTATTCCTTGGAACTCCCTCAAAGGGGTGACCATGGCAGGAGAATTGCCATTTAGATCTGTATAAATACGTACAACAGCATTTTCAGTTAACTGTACTTACAAGGCTCTGTAATAACATTACATTTTGTTTCCTTAGGATGACTCTGTGACTCACACATTCTGTGGCACCATTGAGTACATGGCACCAGAGATCCTCACCCGAACAGGCCATGCCAAGGCAGTGGACTGGTGGTCTCTTGGGGCACTCATGTATGACATGTTGACGGGAGCGGTGAGTTTGACTTCAACTTTGGTGATTTTTTTGTAGCTTCAAGAGGTTTGTGTTTTGGGGTACCTGCAGACACAGTGAAGATAGAGACAGTGGGAATGGAGATTGATCAAAACAAAGGTGTTGTGCGGGTCTTGCATGGGATGAGTTGCCCTGCCTTGTGCTATGGGATGGGAGCAGTGAGGTCCCTGCTGGCCTCATGGGTGTGCTGGAGGCACGGCTTTGATATGGCAGGGAGGGGAGTGACATGAGACCTAGTGACTTCATTACTGAAAATTCAAGAAAATATAATTTCATAATGCAATATAGGTAGATATCCTCCAAGACAAGCTGGTATATGTGACCTGGGTCTTTAAATATATGAAAATGGTGGCTCTACCATAAAAAAAATATTTTTGGTAAAATTTATAACAGAATTATCAAGTCTCATAAATTCATATTGTATATTTGTGATGTGTAAATTTAAAGTTGTATTGAGTGTTTGTTTGAGTGAATTTCTCTGAGTGGTGACATGCTGAAATTCAAAGACCCATACTCGTACATGAAGGAGAAGTGGTAGCGCTTGAGTGGTTGGTGCAGTACATTGTGGTACACTGGAGACAAGATGTACTTTTGTGCCACCCTACATGTGTGGGAGAAGGCCTTATGTATAGAACAAGAAAGTAAATCACATTTAGATTTCCCATATTGAAATTGGGGAAATTGTCCAAATATGAGAAGCCAGACATTTCAAGGGTAAAATATGAAGTACGTAGACTAGTTTGATATGGTTAATCAAACAAACTAAAACCAATCCACAAAAGTCAACATAAATACTACAAACTTTAGGTGTAGAGATGAATAATAACGGAATAATATTCCTTTACCATATCTCTCGACTTCCCAGAAGGGAAACTTGGGAGGTGACACCAACTCAAGGATTGAACACATCAGAAAGAAATGTTCAATAATATTTCTTATGCTGGCAAGAGGGAAAGCTTATTGTCTATTGCAATAAGATAGCTTTCGTCAGAGTAGTTGTGGGCAGTTTTAGAGAAGCTTTAGGACATTTGGGAATGATTTGTTATCTTTATTCATATATGCATTATTTTACTGCTAGCCTTAGTTATTGCTCTATGTAACTTGTCATAAATATAGATGCTGTAAATGTAAGTATGTAGTTGATATGGTATTATTTTAGATATTTTTATTATATATATATATATATATATATATATATATATATATATATATATATATACATACAGGGAAGTCCCGAAGATACGAGCAGTTAGGTTCCACCTGGTATACTCGTAAAGCGAAATCTCGTATAGCGAAATACATAACTAATGGTAAAATATAGGTTTGGTTCCAGGACCCCATCAAAGACATGTTTTTCAAGCTAAAATAGACTGTAGCGATCCCAAGGTTGGGCCGCACACCTGGCTAATTACCCCTAAAGGTCAGGTTGCACACCTGGCTAATTACCCTTCGGGTCACGCCTTGCTTGGGGTGACCTGACTGGGGTCAACCAAAATCCCCCTTTGTCCAGCCCGGGAGTTCTGTATTCAGTCAGTTACCTACCAACCACTACAGTGAGAGGAACACCACTCCTCCTCTCCCTGTGTTCCTCTCACTGTAGTGGTTGGTAGGTAACTGACTGAATACAGGACTCCCGGGCTGGACAAAAGGGGATTTTGGTTGACCCCAGTCAGGTCACTCCAATCAAGGCGTGACCTGAAGGGTAATTAGCCAGGAGTGCAACCTGACCTTTAAGGGTAATTAGCCAGGTGTGCGGCCCCAACCTTTGGACCACTACAAAACTATACCAAACACAACAAACACAATGTTTGAATGTCGTAGCATTGGATTTTCGATCTCGTATATTGAAAATAGACCCTAATTTACTCAGCTCGTATCATTGATTTCTCGTATACCGAATACTCGTATAAAGGGACTTCTCTGTATATATATATATATATAGAGAGAGAGAGAGGTCAGTAGGAATCTTTTTATTACATACGAGTGAATATTTCAGACTGCGGAAATGCTTTCTGAAACTTTAAATCTATTTACATGCATAATGTAAGAAATTTTGTTGCTTAAGTTTCAGGTTTGAGTTATGTACTGCTTTCTTAAGAGTGGTTGATAACCATGCCAAAGCCAAATCCTAATTAAGAAATCTTGTGCCCAGCCACCCTTCACAGCTGAGAATCGAAAGAAGACAATAGAGAAGATCCTAAAGGGCAAGCTGAACCTACCGCCCTACCTGACGCCTGATTCACGAGATCTCATCCGCAAACTGCTCAAGGTAGGCACTCGGGCTTGTGTTTGATTGTTGACGTGTGGGAAGAAAAGTATTAGGCATCAGTTTTAAACTTCAATACTGTATGCAGGCAAATATCCACAGCCTTGTAATCACATAGCTATGTCATTAATGTAGCTCCATGAATAAATATATTTGCTTCTTCATTTCTTAAGTAAAAGGCAAGAATTGATTGGGAAATTGCTGTTCAAGGGATTCATGGAAGGAATAAAGATTCCAAACCCTTGGTCAATACATATTACATAACCAAGGATGATCTGGCAACCAGTGTTTGCCAGCCCTGCACTGCCACGTGATGCTCCTGCCTGCCAGTCCTTGGCTCACCCCAGCCACTCTGGGTTGAAGGGATATGACCAAAACTTTGATTTTTGAGCAACCTTGTGCTTAATGCAAGGATGAACACTACATGTGTACAGTATCTATCTTGTATTTTATGATGTTCCTGAGGTGTGATTTTTGTTCATAAGATATACCTCACCTAGAATGATGGGGGTATACAGAAAATTGCTCAATTTGCAAAGTTTGATCCATGAATGTTTGAGAAACAAGACCCATTCGTAAATACAGGAAAGCCTGCATTACTTTCATCACATTACAGTAGAATCTGTCTGTATTTACAGTTTGTTTTCACGTGCAACTCCATCAGTATACAGCAGGGGATGTCTTCCATTGTTTGCTCCACAGGTTTCCAGATATTCATGAATTGAGCAGTAATCTATGCTTCTTATCACAGCGTCAAGTCAGCCAGCGACTGGGCAGTGGACCAGATGACGGGGAGCCCATTAAGAGGCATCTTTTCTTCAAACACATCAACTGGGATGAAGTTATCCACCGGAAGTTAGATCCCCCATTCAAGCCAGTATTAGTAAGTATTATCAATTTTGTTATATTCATTTAGTTGGACACTTAATACTAGAAACAAGAACAAAGATATTGGAAATATATATAAACAAATTCATTGAACACAGTTAACCTTTGAGTTTGGTGTTGTCCTTTTTGTGTGGCTGAAAGATATAAAAATAGTGTGCCATCATTTTTTGGTGACCCTAGACATGGTTTTAGCCAGTATAGATTCATACATAGCCTAGTTACAGCAAATAGTTTTTAGATAAGAGCAAGATGAATCAAGCTTGTCGTGGGGGATCAGAAATGGTGTACACTCCACATTGAAAGGTAAACAGGTGTTAAGTATAGTATAAAAAGGAGAAAGAGGTAGAATATTTAATCAAGAGTTAAGAACAAGTTTCTTACTATCAATATTCTTGCATACCCGTATCATGGGATCCTCAGTGGCCTTTTCTTTATTGTTTGCACACTACAGAGTGGTGACGATGATGTGAGTCAGTTCGACAGCAAATTCACAAAGCAGACCCCCGTTGACTCCCCCGATGACCACATGCTAAGTGAGAGTGCCAACATGGTCTTTGAGGTAGGTGTGTCCCTTTGTATTATATTATATTATCATTATCATCATCATCATCATCACTAATTATTCCTTGACCTGGTGGTGTTTGGGTTTGCACACTCAGCATTACCTTGCGCCCTGGAGTTTGAACACCTAGTCATGTAGAAACCTTTTTTTTCTTCATCTCATCATCATGTAGCTATTTTTCACTTTGGAAATAGATTAAGAGCTATAAGTAAAAGTTGACTTCATTGTCGTAGCATAAGCTGAAAGCCATCAACCTTGTCATCCTGGTTGTGTTTGGATCTTCATCAATGGAATGAATGGATGGTGATGGTGAGTTACAAAGAAAAGGAAACTGGCTTCAGTCTCTAAAGATGGTTAATTTTTGGAACAGAGTTAATGTAACTGTAGGAAAAGAGAGCTCATGTTGAGACGTGTCACTGAAAGGAAAGCGCATCTTTATGGGGTTCAGGAAGTTGTTAATCGGCTAAAAGGTAAGTTATCAAGGTTTGCTGTACAATGGTAAGTTTGTGCTACTGTCTGCTTGGTGCTGTTTTTCATTCTTGTTTGGCTGCACTCTATTGGGAAAAGGCAGATACTTTAGAGTACATAAGTATAATTCTTACAGCTCTAATTGGAAAAAATAAATACTATTTACTATTAATATTAATTATTATTAATTAATTAATTATATTAATAATTCATTAATATTACTATTAATAAATACTATTGTCTACTTCTAAGACTACTGATATTTATGATTAGATTGCTTGTTTGAAGCAAATTCATATTCTTTGGTTGATGGAATCACCAGTGGTGGGCGCCGTTAATCAAAAAGTTAACTTCGTTAACCGTTAATCCGTTATCCAAAAAATTAACTGCGATAACCGTTAATCATTTAATTCTTTAAAAATGTAACGGAAGCTATCGATAAACCGTTAACGTAAATTTTTATTCTAGAAAAAAAAAAATCCGTTTTTGCTCTAAAACCACCTAAAAACACCTTTGAAAAGTGCCAAAACTATAAAATCAGCCTTTATGGTTTTTTTTTTAAGGGCTTTAGAACCCAAAAACTATATATTTTTTTGCTTTAGAGTATAAAAAAAAAAAAAAAAAGGAGATTTTATAGTTTTAACTAAAAAAAAAACTAAAAAAAGGCAGATTTCATAGTTTTGGCCTTGTTTTAGGTTTTTAAAGGCTTTTAGAGCCAGAAAAGGGTGAAAAAACACTTAAATGAAACACAATATTAGTATTAAACTAAAAAAAAATATTGATAAAGTGGCCGAAAGAAATAATATTTTTATTTCTTTCGGCCACTTTATCAATATTTTTTTTTAGTTTAATACTAATATTGTGTTTCATTTAAGTTTTTTTTCACCCTTTTCTGGCTCTAAAAGCCTTTAAAAACCTAAAACAAGGCCAAAACTATGAAATCAGCCTTTTTTAGGTTTTTTTTAAAGTTAAAACTATAAAATCTGCCTTTTTTTTAAAACTCTAAAGCAAAAAAAACTATAGTTTTTGGGTTCTAAAGCCCTTAAAAAACAGGGGAAGCCAGCAGTCGCCGCGCAAGGAGCTGCTGGTGGGATAACACGCCAACCCCCGTGGCAGTGGGCCATGCATGCCCCCCTACAGTTCCTCTTCCCACCTCCTTCCCCGCCGCACAGCCCATAAGTGCTGCGCCCCCTCCCATTGTCCCTTGATTTTCACCTATGGGCATTGTCCCTCGACTTACACCTATGGGCCGCCATCAGGCGAAGGGCCCATGTCACCTGTAAACACAGGTGACAATCTACAACAACAACAACAAATAAAAATTAAAAAAATGAAAAACACTATATATGTATACTAGTCCATAATTTAATTTTTCCTCTTCTTCTCGTTCTCCATTTTGTTAATGAGATGCATGTTGCCCTTCATGAAAAGTAGCATGTCAAAGTTTTCATCAGACAGGGATGATCTCTTGGCCCTCAAGATGTCCTTGCCCATAGATGCGTACAATATTAAATATGCTAAGACTACATCTGTATTGAAAATCTGAAAATAATAGAAACTTTTAAACGTTTACCAGTTTTTATGAAATTTTTGGGTTAGCGGACTTGAGTTAACGGAAGTTAAATGTAACGGAAGTTAATTAGTCCAATAATGATTTCCAAAGTTAACTTAAAAGTTAAATCGTTAACGAAAATGTTAACTTCGTTAATTAACGATTAACGGATTAACGGTTTGGTGCCCACCTTTGGGAATCACACACTTACTAATGTAAATGCATGTTCTGTGGATGTATTTTTTGGTAAATGTATTTTACGGCTTATAAGACGCTGCATCTTGGAAGACGCACCCTGATTTTGGAAAGAAATTTCTAAGAAAAAGAAGAAAAAAACCAAAACTGTTGTCCGATATACAGTCATTTTCACACAAGAACACTCACTATTCATCATCTTCATTCAGCACTGCTCATCAGCCATTTTTATTTTCTAGCTTGTATGCTATAGTATAAGTAAATCGTCATGTTGGCTGGCTGAACATGTACAAGCAGGTCGGACGGCGGGCGTGAAAAAACCTACCGCGGCGGTGTGCAGCTGCATGCCTGCCTGATGTGCCGATCAGCTGAATCTGGCTTTGTTGTCCTGAGTGTAAACACCTCTCACGCCCTCCCGTGCCTCACTACGTTGCCTGCCTCCTGTGCCTCACCACGTATTGTTTGAATTTTCCTGTATGTGTGTAGTATTTGTGGTGGCTGTATAAGACAAAAGTCGTGTCACGGTTTTGTCCGAATATGAAATGTAACTCGTGAAACATTATGAAAACCCTAACGCAGTTACATGCTCGTGGTTGGCAAGCCTGAATCCCTTAAGCTTCTGTTCAGATAAGGGTTCAAAGCTTCATATTTGCTGCCTATGAGGCAATGTCTAAGACAAACCAAGGGGATTTCAAAGGTTCAATAGATTTACTGCGTTGAGGTTTCATATTATTCGATGTGGAATGCGAAGTATGTTCGGCCCAGCAATGATCGCCAGGACATTTCATCTGTACACCTGAGCCATTGAAGGCCACATACATCACCGGCAGGAGTATGGAGAGAGCTAGTCACATGCAAGAATAAAATAATAGTAATAATAATAATAAAAATAATAATTCAAGAAAAATTGCTTCAAAATTCAATAGTATACTATTTGGATAATAATCAGACCAAATTCCATTTTAATCTATGCAAAATATTTAAGAAATATTTAAGAAAAATTCAAGAGTATATTTGGATAATAATATGAAGGAAGGAAGGACTCGGAAGCAGTGGCGTATATAGGTCCTTAAAAAGAAAGGGGAATACAGGGATGAATCCAGGATTGTTATAAAGGGGGGAGGGAGGCTTGTGCGAAGCGAACCTCAACAGCTGAGGGAGTTTACAATAATAGCAAAATTGCAATGTATTTCGGAGGGCCTCAGCCGAACCCCTGAGACTGGTTCACCGAACCCATGTTCAATCACTGCTTTATAATTACCTCAGCACTTCTACTTTTAACACCTGGTAATGAATCCTAAAACAATTACTCGTGAGGATACGAACTATTATGACGTATGAGTTGTGGTGAGATCGAAGCACTTATGACAGTGCTACCAACCGTTCGTATGACATACGGCAGACAGCACCGAAAGGTTAGCCATTTACCAGATGTTTTAACCAAAATTCATGACACGACTTTTGTCTTAGACTGTACATAAGTATACAAATTTTCATCTAATGTAACAAACAAAGTTCCTTATACACGGAATGGCTGTTGCCGCCAATCTGCCGGGGCGGAAAGGCTCCCGCCAGTATCGTGTAAACATCACAGCATGAGGACAGATTGGTAGTTGAATGACATGGTATTCTAAATACTCTTAATAGGTATGTACTGAGGTTACATCATATAAGAGGCTGAATTGAATAGCTACCTAAGCTAACCTCCTACAATATTCGTCTTGGAAGACGCATGAGTGTTTTTCAGGGTATTTTTGGGGGAAATAAGTGAGTCTTATAAGCCGTAAAATACGGTAGATTGCTTGTTTTGAAGCAAATTCATATTCTTTGGTTGATGGAATCAGACACTTACTAATGTAAATGTATTTTTTGGCAAATAACCGCTGCTGAAATTTTGGCTGAAATTTTTTGAAACCCTTTATCTTGCTGGCCTTTATGTTGGGTAACAATAGTACAGGTGTGCAATTTCATCCAACAGGGATTCTCATATGTGGCTCCATCACTGTTAGAGGAAATGGCGCTGACACCCTACTGACATGAGGATATAACAGAAATGAGTTTAGCTTAATAGTGTTAAGTTGAAATGTTTTTTGTGATTTGTTGTTGTGTTGTGAAGAATTTTACTGATATGACAGTTTTCCATGACGCGTGGCCAAAGCCTCATACAATTGGTTTTAGTGACAAAGATGTATTCATTATGGGGCATTATTTAATTTAGATTCCTAGTATGAATATTAAAGCGTTTTGGGAAACATGGGCATGAAGTTTTTCTTGCCTTGTTCAATTTTTTTTTCTTCAAAATTATACTTTTAAAATGCAGATGGTACTCATGTCAGTAATATTTATTTTGTCATGCTGACTTTCGGTCAAAAAGGGTGGATGGGATGATTACATACACTCTTACACAAGTGTCTGGCAATAGGACTATTGGATGACTCATTTATTGACTATAATACTGCGCTGGCTTAAGGCTTCTGTGACAGTCCACTGCTTCAGGAGGAACATAGGAAGTCTTGAATTCTTTGTGTGGAGCTATGCTTTAGGACCTAACGACACTAAGGCAACAGCCAATACAGGGAGGTCCCGTTATACGAGCATTTGGTATACGAGAATCCGATGATATGAGATGTGTAAATTAGGGTCTATTTTCAATATACGAGATCGAAAATCCAATGATATGACATTCAAACTGGGGTGAGTAAAATGATCAAGTTCAAAATGCGCGCCCTACCACTCCCGGGCTGGACAAAGGGCGATTCGGTTGACCCCAGTGAGGTCACCCCTAGCAAGCCGTGACCTGAAGGGTAATTAAGTATATGGCGCGGCCTGACCTTTAGGGGTAATTAGCAGGTGTGCGGCCCTAACCAGGTCACCCCTAGCAAGGCGTGACCTGAAGGGCCGTAGGGTACGCCATAGGTCCAATGAAAAGTGAAATATAGATTATTTCGAATTTGGCAGGGTGTTTTCTTATGTAAAATTGAATTTTAAGGGTGGTTTGTCCTCTTCAACTTTTTGGTTTGAGCACGTCTTGCTATGCAAAAATACTCTTATATTTATATTTTTTATATTTTATATTTTTTTTTATATTTTTTTTTATTTTGAAAGATTGATTTTATCCATCTCTTCCTCTTCATGATTAAATTGGCGAAAATTGGGCCCCTTCACTCCCTCTTTCCGAACGCATGGGATTGGCTGAGGTGTTGGGTGAGAATGCCTTACTCCAAGTTCCGCCCTAAAGCCCCAACACCCAACACGTCAGCCAATCCCGTACGTTCGGAAAGGGAGACTGAAGGGGCTCAATTTTCGCCAACTTAACGTGCGGCGACTCTAGTACAGTATGACACGCATGCATCTCACATACAGATCTGATTTTCCTCTCCCTTCACTGAACAGCTAGTACAAAGTAAAACAAAACACATCACAGCAGCTCTTCCCATTGTGGCCCAACCTTCCATGCTTCTCTATAAATTTGTTCTTGACGAAGATCAGATATCTGGCAGAAATTCTGATAATATAGACATATTTTTATGCCTCGCATATAATTGATCTTAAACAGAGTAAAAGGGTTTATAGTTGTGATGAAGAGACTTGTTGATTAGAAGTGCTCAACAGGAGACTTATTTAATTTTTGAAATAGGAAAACCCAAAGCTTTAGTTTCTACATGTACATTATTTGAAAATGAGATCACCAATTAATTATTCATGAAAATTATGCAAATGAAATAATCTCCACCTTTCTGTACAGGGACATGTTGATAACATTGAATGGGTTGAGACTAGGGGTATATGCCTTCAATTTATTTTTGACAGGGTTTCACATATGTGGCACCATCAGTGCTAGAGGAAATGGCTCGGCCAAGTATAGTGAAAGCACGGTCTCCACGCAAGCCATTCACGCGCAATTCCGGGGGACCTTTCTCCCCAAGATCCATCCAGAACCCTTTCAACTTCACTAATGGTGCTGACAGCTCCTCGTCATCCAGTCAGTTTGAACAAATGGATACCAGCAACTCTACTCTCGCTTGTCATAATCAGCAGCAGCCTCAGGGCCACCTTCACCAGGACCGCAGGATACAGGAACACCAAAGACAACAACCGACATGGGATTGGAAGCATTAACATTCTGGGATTTAGGTGAATTTTTTAGTGGATCAGGTATTGCTGCTCATTGTGTGTGTGTATGTGTGTCATGGACTTCATGCTGATGATGCGTGAGGAAAGCCCTATTATTGCACCTAGAAATAGGGCATGAGGAGCAGTGACTGTTTATTTGGGGTTGGTCTATGCAAGATGTTTTTTTTTTCGCAGATCTGTTGGTCACTTCTAAAAAGGTTGCTCCATTTAGTTTTCATATTGATGGTAATGGCACATGCATGTCCTAAATGAGACAGCAATTTATATATGGCTGAGTTGCTGTTATGATCCCTTGTTATGGCTGAAGGGAAAGCCAAGGATAGGAAAAAATCAGTGTATGAACTGTATAGCTCTAAAGATTTATTTGTATTAGATTATCAAGTATAGAATGTGAATGTACAAGTATCATTCATGTACTGGGCCTTATATATACTTTTAAGATAGCCTTAATATTTACTCGTTTTGATGGATACATTAGGCTATTAAAAGTTCCTCCTCATGGGCACATGTATTAGTATTACACATCGTTCGCCATCATAATTATGTAATCTCTATGTGCACATTACTTGAACCTTAAGCTCTTGTAATCTGTTCTGATTTGCTACTGAACTGGTTTTTTTCTTATTTGTTTTGAGGTTCATAAGTGTTTAGCTGCTATCAGAGAAGCTGAATATTTTGTCATTTATGAATAATTGCCCATAATTATTGCCACAAAAAAAGTAGTGTAGATATTTGGAAATAGTAAATTGAATCTTAGAAATTCAAAGTAGTATACATATATTAATTCCCATAAAATGGCCATAGAATTCGCTTACATAGAATAATATAAATTAACGGTTAGGTTTATTAAATTATTTATTGTGCCATGCCGTGGTATTGAGCATATACATATATATTAATAAGATACAATTCATGCAATGAACTAGAATGTTATAGTAATCTAGACCTAGTATAATGCCTTACAAGCACATAACAGCTAACTAAAGCCCTAGCATGAGGTGATCACTTACCCCAGTGGAAGATGAGTCACAGTTTGATGGTTGACGACTAACACACAACTCCGTGACCCAGCTATTCTTGTATTGGTTAACGTTCATATTTCACACATTTATTTCTTTTCTTTGAGTATATTCAAATGCATCATAGAGCAGTAAATTATATAGTTTAGGGAATATTGTCTTGTGTATTTTATTGTATTCAGCCATAACCTTTTAGGACCTATTTATTATGAAGCTGTGGAGGCTGTAGATAAGTGTGTATATAGTGTATGTGGTTTATCTTAACCATTTGATCCTTGAAAGAGTGTTGCTGTGATCATGCTGGTTATCCTGCATCATTTTACTGAGGCACAAGGTCCACAGCCCAGTGGGGTTTTATTTGTACCTTAAATGTATCTATCCTGCTTTACTTTTTTCTGTAATTTTACCAAACGCTAAAATTTAAAAGTTTTATTTACTCCGTAAGTTTCAGTATAATAGATTTTTCCGAGCGTTACGGAATGTGCATACCTTGCAATAAGCTGGACTCACCTTGTAGATAAGGAACAATTGTATTAACCTAAATTTTCTAGTTCTTCCAAAGATGGTTGATATCTGAGTGATGTAATGTGTCTTAAGTCATAGATAGATGGCCCACTCTGCTTAGTGGTCATGGAGATCAAGACTACTCCTTGGGAAGGGAATTCTACATCAAGATACTTAACTTCCAAAGTTTTGGATTCCCCTCTCTATATATGTGTTATTGGGAGTAATTTAAATTTCCATTGTAAGAGTAAAGTGAAGACTTGTATGTTTTTTACAAGAATACATTCTTTGTTTAAAATCAATTAGTTAATGCAGTAATGCATCAGTTGTTACAAGGTATATGACTTGCTTTGCTTGACTTGTTTGTTTTTTTAGTTATGTTGCAACTTCATTACTAAAGATCACCACATCACTCAAAACCATTAACATTATGGAAATTTTTACCAATTTTTTGCTTCCTATCAGACATTGAAATTTAAATACGACTAATCAGTATAACTGAAGTACTTCCAAGCCAACATTTTTAGAAATCCGACAACTTTCTGATTTAGAGGTGCAAGTACACACACTACTCGTCATGCCTTGTGTGTGGCAGGAACGTGGAGGGCGGATATGCTATGACTTTGTATTACTGATGGACTCTAAAGAAAAAAAAAAAAAAAAAAAATGGTGCCTAAACCTAGGTAACCCAGTAGTCCTTTACTCCAGTACTACCAAGGATAGATGCTAATGTAGAGCTTGTTGAATGGCTTTGTCAGTATTTTTAGACGGCCAAAAGATTATTTAATACATTTGTCAAACAAATAATAAGGTTTTTGAATAAGTGATGTAATTCTCCAGTGTGTGTGCGTTTGTACATCATGTTCATGTATACATACGAAGGTATTGGGAGTGTATAGCTGCATGTACCGTTTATAAACTCATTTCTTTCAATGACAATAAGCTGAATGAAGAAAAAAGAACACTGCCGACAAACCACTGAGATATACTACACACACCCGACCTCCCACTCCCACATTTTTGTTCTCTCCCTCTCTCTATCAATCTATCTATCTATCTCAAGGTAAAGCTATCAAGCCATGAGAGAGAATTGAAGTAATTCAAGAAGTGTGGAATGAAAGTAAAGAGTGATTAGATTAAAGCTACAATAGTTACATTGTGTTTATGTTCAGCCAGTTTGACCGTGTGATTTTTTCTCTTCAAACATTTACAGTATATATTTTTCAAGCCACCAACCCATGCCTGGTGGATCACTTCACACTTTCAGTACAGGCGCCTTTTGTCTCAGTCTGTCTGGCTCTCTTAGTGGGTTAACAAGAATGATTTCCTACTGTAAAGATGCTGAATGTTCTGTAAATTTTATGGAGAAACACATGTAGATAGATTTTTCAATTTGTGCACTTTTATGGGTGGGTTATCCAATAGGCCTTCACAATTCTTATTCTGCTAAGAAAGGAGCCAGCTCAAAATTTGTAATAGTGAACTAGGTAGTATACACCTCATTTAGATGAAATCTGATAGAGGTGATCTGAAATTCACATCCAGCGTTTGAAGCTATACATCTTATAACATGTAGAAGATAAGTGTTGTCAGCGGCATGGACCTTGTAGAGGGATAGAACTCGGAAGATTGCAATAGCCCATGGCACTGGAGTAATGATAGGCAATGTATTGTATATTTGCAGTTTACCTCACTGATTATTTGCATAATGCAGCCACAATACAATGATAACAAGGTTGGTGGGGGTGGTTCATAGAGAGATGTCAGTAGGTGGAAAAATCTGCATGGTATTGCCTTTCATGCTGACTGATATGCATCACTGTACTTTGTTGAGAAAATAATGATGCTCATTTCATTCAATTTGTGTATAGTTATTCATTCATTTACTTTTATTCATTAGCTTTGCCTTTCCCTTAATTAACCTAATGCACAAAATATTATGGAGAGAGCTTTATCTGAGCTGAGTCCTGCGTAGCTATGGACTCGCTCTCACTCGCACGCATTCACTTGCTCAGTGAGTGTGTGTGGTCATTACTGAATTATGGATACCTAAAAGTTATGCATGACTTTAGTGGGTTGCAACGGACCATCTATGTACGTACACATTTTTAATGTTGCTATGTTTGGAGTTTGAGGCAAACTTGCTAAGTTACGTGTGAGAAAGCTATAAACGTCTTCATCATTTAATCAGTGATGTCCACCTACTTTATACTTCACAACTATTGAACAGTAGAAGCTCCGAAAGGCTGCAAGATATGTAGCATAAAGTTCAATGACCATGAAAGTTACTCAATATTAAGCGTAACTTTTGAGGCAGAGAATTTCTATATCATGTCTTAGTAGTGTTGTAAATATACCGTTGTTTTCCAGGAGGCTATGTTACAGGGCTTCCTGCTTGCTATGCCAGCTTGTATTTTTGAAAGGGTCAGATTTCAGATTCAGATTTCTCTATATATTCTCTTGAATATTCAGTGTCTAGGTCAGCTAAGCTTGCATAACCTTTTCATATTTACGTTTACGAAAACTATTGAAGGTGAAATATGAGGAAATACGCTACATGAATGATACTTCTTGATGAAGCTTGCACAGTATACCCACACACAGAGCTGGGCACTAAATACATTGAATGTATTTAAATACTAAATACTTGGGAGAAATGTATTTAAATACTAAATACATTTTACGAATGTATTTAAATACTAAATACATCCATTGTATTTAAATACATGTGTAAATACATTTTAAATGCACACAAATTTTAACATGTCCGAAAAAAATGGATTTTCTTGGGATTTCCTTAGATTTTGGGTTTCCTTAGAAATTTCCTTGAAATCGGGACATTTCCTTGCAAGCGGAAACACGGGTTCACTGCAACATCAGGGTTGCCAGATAGTTGGGCGGGTTTATGGCCAAATTAACTGATAAAAAAGTATTTACATTTTTATATTATGAGTATTTAAATACAATATATTTAAATACTCATAAATGTATTTAAATACATGACAACCAATGTATTTATAAATACATTTCTAAATACACAAATGTCTTTAAATACGTAGTTAAATACAAATGTATTTAAATACGTATTTAAATACTGCCCAGCTCTGCCCACACACTTGGTCCTTGTGAGAACAAATGTATTTGAAGTTTCCACCAAGTTCAATCATAGCTGATCAAATTCATGTTAATTTATTTGCCTTATTAAGAGTACGCACATTGCAGAAACCTTTAAATATATAATTTAAATGTAATATTCACATTCAGAAGATTTTATTGATGTGGTAGTTATTGAATTTGCAGACAAAGTTTTGTATTGGGCCCAATGTCCCTGCTTGTATTGCTTCAAGGAATCCTGAGTTCTTTAAAAGGCAGGTCAAGTGTGACCTATTAGGTATGCTAGAATGCAAAGTCATTTTTACATAGTTTCTTACGATCATATTTTCCTTTTCTCCTAAACTGCAATTTGGTCATCATGATTATTACGGATGTATTAGTAGTGGTGATCACTTTATGTAATAATATTCCTCTGCATTTCAATGTACTAATATTCCTTATATTAAGCGTTACTAAAGATTTCTTAAGGTAATATGTATTTCCTTAAGATGATTATTATAGTCATATCTTAAGTTCTTATTGATGCCTGGAGTATGTGCATAGTGCATTGTAATGTGATGTGGTATTGTAGATAGTTACTTGTGAATATGTAGTCATTAACATTTCGAAATGATAATCAGTGCTGACATAATCATTGTTTATTATAACAGGGTTGGCTAGGTATTTGTAAGGGTAGGGTTTATTGGGTCATAAGCAAGACTCAAATGTCCCTTTTTCCCTACATCAAACGGTTGTGCCTTCTTGGGAACTGGAATATGTGTGTGTGTGTGCGTGTGCGTGTGTGTGTGTGATTGAGTGTAAAGAATAACCATGTGCTATATGAATGTGTGTATGTTACAGCTTGTTTGGATAATTGCATGAGATCTTAGTTTTGATTTGTATTTCATTGAAAGCAATATTCAGAAACCCTTGTTCATTTATTGCAGCAATTAGTGTGTATTGCAGCAGCTCATACTTACCGCTCAGCATCCCAAATACAAGTAATCACACACACACACACACACACACACACACACACACACATACGCACACATATTGTTGTAATGAAGCAAAATGGCACTGATTTGTAATTGTGAGTGCCTTGAGTGAATTATCAAACTGTATGTTACTTTCAGTAACTATTGTAGAAATTGCTGCTCTTCTGTTCTTTACATAACTATACCACTTTTGAACATAGTAACTTTGATGAAAGATGCTTGAATAAGAAAATTTAAGATAGTAATGTAGTAGGTACAGTATGTAATTTTGTGTTGTGAAAACCCATATTGGTGAGTGTTCAGGTTTTGCTTTTTAAGTTGCATACATAATGAAGCCACCTAAGCATTAGGTCGAAAAATGTTAGCATCGGCTAGAAGCTCATAATTTTTGCTTCAACAGAAGAAAATATTATGTTGAAAATTTAAAGATAGAATTGAATAGTAAACAATTTTAGGTGAGGAATTTCCCGTCATTAAGCTGCATTTACATGTCTCTGCTAATAGTGTTCTCATGATAAAAACAACGTTGAAATTCTTTTCATTTGTATCCATGAACTGTGTCTCTAGTCACAGGACACTTGAAAAATAGAGAGTGAGCATGTGTTAAGAAATACCATGAGTGTATTTTTTTTACTTGTCTTATTGTAGCGTCAGTACATAAGAGGCTAATTACTGTAGAATGTTTGAGGGATTAAAGCCATAAATCATTGCAACCAGTCATTATGCTGTTAATACATTTATTTACATTGTGCTTTTAGTGGTGGGTGCTTATATAACAATAGTCTCAAAGTAGGGTGGGTCATTCCTTTACTACTCGCATTTGTGTGTTTGTATACTTATGAAGAGTAAATGATTTCTATAGAGGCTCTTAAATAACTTTCCAATAGTGTACTCGTGTTGTCAGAAGCTTCCTCTTTCCGGGTAGAATGACATGCCTCACTTCAACTTACAAAGCATGAGTATAGATGCAACCTTATCCATGCTTATAAAGGTCAAACATGGTGTATATGAAGCTTTTAAGGGCATGGTAGGTACTAATGGCTTGTACTAATTATGCTTCAGAGCTCCAAAGATGTACGCAAAGTTTAATGCTTTTTAGTAATCTGTAGTTTCTTCTTGCAGTAAAATGTAATGATCTAAGGACTGAAGTGAATGTGGTTTTGTTTTACAGTTTTCTTTATTATTGTTAGTACAGTATATAAACAGGTGCTTGAATAAGTGAGAAAATATGAGTATGTACTACTGTGCTTACTGATCACTGGCGCTGTGCAAGATTATGTACCTCTAGAACTTGGTAATGTGTGTGTGTGTGTTTGATTTTACATGCTGTAGAAAGTGTTTTAATGACTGTAATTATGTACTTCTATAAACCTTTCATGCTGTGTGAAATCCCGTATAATTTTGGGGGAATACAGAGACATGATTAACACCAATAAGTCCCTTTTATACAGGACATGTATGTATTTATACAACCATGTAGGATTTTATGTTGGTAAGGTAATTTACTTTTACACCAATCATGAGTAATTATCATTATGATTATTATTTTGTTATTGTTCTTATGTAGGTATGCTGCTCACTTAACATTATTATGAAGCTGTTTGATGTGTGCAGGTGGAATATTTATGTTGAAATATTTCCCGTAGAAAGTTTCATGGTGCTTAGTGGTGAGGCTTGCGTGGCAGAGAACAGTTGCCGTGGCAAAGAGAGAGAGAGAGAGTATTGGAAAATCAGGTGACGCGAAAACTAGATCATTGTCGCTTAGGCCTTAGGCTTAGAGGGAGAGAAGTAATGGTTAGAGCAGTTAGGTTTCTGGCACAAAAGATGTCTTATAAAGAAGATTAAGAGATCTCGGATTATTTCTTCCTTATGTTTTTGTTTTTAGGTTGCAGCAATCCTGTTAATGATGGTGCAGGTGTTGGTGGTCGGGTAATTTGTTTACTTTAACAGATTGATTTCAGGAAGCTGGCTGGTATCAGCTGTAAAGCTCATCATTTTTTGTTGAACAGTGTTTTTCAGTTTGATGTTTATCAGTTCTCACACAAAGCTTTACAAGTCAGATCATTATTTTTATGGTTATCATTTTCAAATATTTTATCCATTGTTTTTATTATTATCATTATTATTTTCATCATTATTAATCATTCATAAGTGACAGTGGTAGGGACCCTTGGGTCATCACAAAGCGTCGTCATGGACACTGCATCAGTGTCATGGATCTCATCATACGTATAGCCATGTTCATTACAGCATCTAAAGGACTCGAGTGTGAAGCTGCTGCAGAGTCTTAGGTGACTGTATGGTTTTGTTACAAATCAAGTTGTGTACTACATTGATGCTATGTTTCCCGCTCATCCTTGAGAATGATTACATCAATGATGGATGACACGGGAGCAGGTTGGTGCGTTATGAGTGAGGTGACCGTGGTGCCCGCGGCACGGGCCTGAGAGGGTCTCCTTTCAGGAAATAGATGATTCAACCATGGATATAATAATTATTATCTTTGCCATTATTATTGTTATATGTGGATATACTGTTGTTATGATTTCATGTACATGCCAATAAAATTATATGCCAATTACATGTTAAGGAAATTCCACCTGACAGATTGGAAAAATTCAGTCAAGTTCTCCATTATTATATAGAAAGGTAACTGGACTGGATGGCGCGGGGCCTTTGACCATAGGCTGCACTGGATATCTTTCAGGGACGCTCCCAAGGGGCTGGGGGGGAGGTCAAGGGTTTTTTGCCCCCCTCCCCCTCGAAATTTCCTTCCTTGTTAGAAATCTGAATACACTAACGTTGGTTTAAAAAAAATATAGGTTCTAACGAGCTGACCGCGTCACCTGCCCATGTACACCAAATCTTGATTTGGTCGCACTTACGCTTGACGTAATGCCTTGGAAGTTGGACAAGCATCTAACACTACCAAAACTTGTTTCAGTAGTAGAAAAAAGAAATTGGGCCTGAAAAGGGAATGAGCTGCTGGCGAGGAAATTTAGCATCCAGAGGCTAGCGAGAAATCTGGTGGGTTTACTTAAGAGTACCTTAATATATAAGGGGAGGCGGTAGCGGAGTGGTTAGCGTCTCTGACTGGCGTTCTCGGTGACCTGAGTTCGATCCCCGAAGAAAACCAAAACCCTTCTGCACCGTCGAGTGGCCTAAGAACACCCACATGCCCTGCCCATCAACTCTATCTTCGACTGCGAGTGCATCGGAGGACACGGGGGGGCGGCATGAGCCTCTAATCACAGGCGTCACTATAAAAGTCCTGCCTGCGCCACCACGGGCGAGGACCAACCATCACAGCCCTCAAGTGAACCTCCAGACGTGATGTGACGACTCGATTAGTGGGTGCCATCTTAGCGCCAGGGCCTCTTCGTTCACCCAAGACCCGGGGAAGTTCTCAAGGCATGACCCCGCAGTATATCATGTTATACATGTATAAAGGATATACGTGTACTGTTATCTTCAGAAATGTATGTTCTATAAGATTATCACATAAAACACAGTAAAACACATTAAATAAAGGTCATTATGAGACTGAAGAAATATGATGAACCATAGACCACTGTCTTCACAGAGTGCTGTGAAGTGTGGGGCAGGTGTATCCAGCTTCTTTCCTGTGAATACAAGAGTGAGGCAAGGGTGCGTCCTTGCCCCATCACTTTTCAACGCTTGTATGGACTGGGTATTGGACGGGGTTGTAGATAAAAGTAATTGTGGGGCACCCCTCGGCAACACCAAAGATCCCTGATCTTGTTTTGCAATGTGCAGAAATTTTTGCTAGTCGCTGGGGTCCTGTGATGCTCTGGCGCTGCACAGAGAAAAAGCCTTTGGACTTGAGGCCCCCTGGCTAAAGCCCAAAGGGTCCGGGTGTTTGGAGACTTACAAATAACGAAAATCTTTCATGCATGTGGCCAAGGACATTGAATCTTAAAAGTTTTACATACCTTGGTACGCATCCATAATGACGGGGGTCCCGTCAAAAAGTCTTACGGGGGTTTGGGCTAGCCCCGGTGTTTGGACTCCCCTCAGCGGGAATTTGGCGTTGTCGGTGCCTGTGCGGGAGGACAAAGACCCGGGACTTAAAGTCGCTTTGACCCTGTCTTCTCTATGTTGTGAACATGGACACAAAATGTGACTTGAAGAGCGAATCATCCCTTTGGTATAAGTGTCTTCGCAGAATCATGGGGTATCGGGGGATGATTACGTGTAAAATCAGCATTGCCCGTGAGACTAAATCGGGGCCTTTTAAACCTGCATATCCGTCAGCCCCAAATTGGGCTAAGGGGCTGTGGCACGCTACCCAAAAACCGATCCTTCCCACGTTGTACTGAAAAGAGACAACCCGGCGGGGAGGAGGCCGGGGGGGCCCCCAAAAGCTCGTGGCTGGGGAAAGTTGATGTTTTTTGGGGGGAGCTGCTTGTTTGGGAAAAGGGGCCTGCATGGGGAATCGCCGTGGGGACCCCCGGGGGTGGCTCATAGGGTGGGCAAGGCACGGCCCCCCGGCGTATGCCCCCCAAAGATTGATTGATTGATAGACCACTGTATATGGGCTATGGGTGAACTTAAAATTTACTTAAAAATCTTCGTCATTAAAAATTTGTGGGACAACTTATATATGGGAAAATATCTATAGAACAAATTTTTTTAGCTTTTTATTGCTATATTTTGTTGTCTATAATGCAGGCGTACCATGCAAAAATTGGGTTTTTAAATAAAAAATTACCGTGGCGGGGCCCCGCTCCTCTCCAAGCTCGCACGCTTACGCATAGGCCTACCACCTCACACACTCCTATCTCATGTCACACCCCCCCACCCTCTCACACCCTGTCAATTTTTTCTCACTGTCCAACTGTCCTAATATCCTGCCCCCATCTCACTCCTGCCTGTTCCAGTTCCTTCCCTCATTTGTCCTCCCTGTCTTGCGGACATTCTCCTGGAATCCCCCTCTAGCTACTCTTTCTGCCTGGAAAATTTTACCTCCTCCCTCCAACAAATCCACATCCTACATCTGATCTAACCATCCTGCTGTAACATTCCGTTCTTTCCCCTTCCCTTATCGTTTCACTATTATTCCTTAACCCCTCTCCTTTATATGCTTTGCCATAGTGCCATATGACCTCTGATGTCTGGCACATTCACCTTTTTAAGCATTAAATCAATCAATCTCTCATCTCTCTCTCTCTCTCTCTCTCTCTCTCTCTCTCTCTGTGAAAGAGAGAGATATGAGTGAAAGAGAGATATGAGAGAGAGTAACCAAAACACTTTCCTACTTATATATATATATATATATATATATATATATATATATATATATATATATATTATATATATATATATATATATATATATATATATATATATATATTATTTATTTATTTATTTGTATATATATATATATATATATATATATATATATATATATATATATATTATATATATATATATATATATATATATATATATATATTATTTATTTATATTATATTATATATATATAATATATATATATATATATTATATATATATATATATATATATATATATTATATTATATATTATAATATATTATATATTATATTATATTATTATTATTATATATATTTATTTATATTATTATTTTTTTTTATTTATTTTATATTTATTTTTATTATATTATATATTATATATATATATATATATATTATATATATTATATATTATATATTTCTTACAGTAAAGAGAAAGTATTTGGTAACTCTCTCTCTCGTCTCTCTCACCAATCTCTATCTCCTCTCTCTCTCTCTCTCTCTCTCTCATATCTCTCTCACTCATATCTCTCTTTCACTCATATCTCTCTTTTACGGAGAGAGAGAGAGAGAGATGGCAATCTACAACAACAAAGCGGGGCCGCCACGGCAATTTATTTAGTTAACGCTAATATTTGCATGGTACTACTGCATGTATCAGAAAACGAAATATAGCAATGGAAAGCTAATAAAATTCTGCTTCTATAGATACCTTCCATCATATAAGTTGTCCCACAAAGTTTTACATGACGACGAGTTTTAAGTGAATGTTATATTCATCATATTCATATGTTCATCATATTTCTTCAGTTTCATAATGCCCTTTATTTAATGTGTTTTACTGTGTTTTATGTGATAATCTTATAGAACAAGCATTTCCGAAGATAACAGTATATCCTTTATACATGTATAACATGATATACTGCTGGGTAATGCCTTGAGAACTTCCCCGGGTCTTGGGTGAACAAAGAGGCCCTGGCGCTAAGATGGCGCCCAGTAGCGTTTAACATAGGGCATAGACCACTGTATACACTGTATACAGTGGTCTATGCATAGGGCCTATGAATGGCGTTACCCTCTATATATAGAATCCCTAGGTTTACTATACTGCCTGGCGAAAAATAATATCCCCCCCCTGAAAAAATTCCTGGGGGTGCCCTATTTTTTTCAGTGGTGTACCTAATAATGGGAAAAAAGGTTTAGGGCCATTAGTTTAATCAACAAAACGCGAGTGATTATATCGTATACGTAACATACATGTAATGGTAATTACAAATGGAAAAAATTGGGGGCCGCGTGTATCTTCCCTGGATGGTTGAACAGGGATCGAAATTTGAGCAACCGAAAAATTTCGGTTGCAATCAGGATCCCCGCAGAAAACGCATTATGATATAGCGTCATACGACGGAGCGTTGGTCAGTGCCTTCAGTCATCAGCTGTTTACAGTGAGTGGAAGGCATTGCGTAGCCTCACTTCATACATGGGAGCAAAAAAAGAAAACTTGTGCGTGATTATAAAGAATGATTTGATAGTGTCAAGCAGGAGATAGTGACAGTTTAAGGAATAATTACGGAACCGTATAGAACAGCTACACAATCCAGGTAAGAAGATTATCTTACTATAGGTGTACATTGTACAACCTTGTACTGTGGAACCACCACTGTACAACCTTGTACGTACATTTCCAGAGACTCATGGTAAGAAGGTAAACATTGGCGTCTTATAGACAGTGACGTACCGAGGCGGGGGGCCATGCGGCCATGGCCCCCCTAAGTTAATAATGTACCCAGACAGTGGCGGCTCGTGATAAAATACAAGGGGGGACTGCAAGCTTTACACAACAGTAGGATACACAAATTTAACCTATCTCAGGTATGAGTTGTAGACTGTAGTTGATATTCACGGATTTCAGGGCATGGTAGTAGTGGTGGTGGTAGAAGGGATGGTGGGGGTGGTAGACGGTGATAGTGTTGGTAGTAGAGGGGATGGCTGAGGTGGTGATGGTAGAATTACAGTATTACTTGAAAATAAAAGTCGGTACCGCTTGATTTCAGTCTTTTCATTTAATGTCAGCTGGGATAAGTTGATGTTTTGCAAATACTTCACTGGATTTTCCATCGTCATAGGGTAATTAAAGAAAGCGCGATTTAACCACACCGTCTTTTTTTTCTTTCTTTTTTTCTTCAACAAAAAGGGGGATGCACGAACGCAATCCCCCGCTTACAAAAATTTCGCACTCGAGTTAACCACATTTGGGTTAATCGCAAGGGTCAGCACCGCCGGAGTGCAATGGTGGGCCTCTCCCTGAGAAAACCGCCTTCAGAATCGCGGTTTTCCTGTGCCAGGTAAGTATGCACACCATACTCTCCTGTGCCAGGTAAGTATGCACACCATACTCTCCTGTGCCAGGTAAGTATGCACACCATACTCTCCTGTGCCAGGTAAGTATGCACACCATACTCTCCTGTGCCAGGTAAGTATCAATCAATCAATCATTGGGGGCATACGCCGGGGGGCGCGTCGCCTCGCCCACCCTACGACGCCACTCCCGGGGGTCACCACGCGCGAGTTCCCATGCAGGCTCCTTTCCCATAACAAGCAGCTCTCGACAAGAAACATCAACTTGCCCCAGCCACGAGCCTTGTGGGCGCCCCCTTGGCCTCCTCCACGCCGGATTGTCTCTTACAGATACTACCCGATGGGAAGGATCGGTTTCAGGGTAGCGTGCCACATGCCCATATAGCCGAAGTTGGCGCTGACGGACTATGCAGGTAATAGGCCTCGATTCAGTCTCACGGTGCAATCGCTGATTTGACACGTAATCATCCTAGCGATACCCCATGATTCTGCGAAGACACTTATTACCCAAGGCATTGATTCGTCTCTTCAAGTCACTATTTAGTGTCCATGTCTCACAACCATAGAGTAAGACAGGGATCACAAGCGACTTGAAGATCCGGATCTTTGTCCTCCTGCACAGGTACCGACAACGCCAAATACTCCCGCTGAGCGAGTCCATAACAACGTGGGTTATGCCAATCCGTCGTAAGACTTCTTGACGTGACCCGCCGTCATTATGGACTGCGCTACCAAGGTATGTAAAACTTTCCAAGATCTCAATGTCCTCGCCACACGCATGAACAGATTGTACTGCTTCATCTAGTAAGTCTCCAAATACCTGGACCTTGGTCTTGAGCCAGGAGACCTTAAGTCCCAAAGGCTTTGCCTCCTCGTGCAGCGCCTCGAGAGCCATCACCAGGACCTCCAGCGACTCAGCAAAGATTACTGCATCATCGGCAAAAACAAGATCAGTGATCTTGGTGTTGCCGACGGATGCTCCACAATCTCTTTGATCTACAACCTTGTCCAATACCCAGTCCATACCAGCGCTGAAAAGTGATGGGGCAAGGACGCACCCTTGCCTCACTCCTGTATTCACAAGAAAGAAGCTGGAAACACCTGCCCTACACTTCACAGCACTCTCAGTCCCAGAATACAGACCAGTTATCAAACCAATAGTCCTTGCAGGAATCCCTCGAAGTCGCAGAAGATCCCAGAGTGACTCACGATGCACTGAGTCAAACGCCTTCTTGAGATCAACATAGGCTGCAAGCATCCCCTGTCGAAACTCACGTCGGCGTTCCACCAGGACACGAAGCGCTAGAATACGGTCCGTTGTTGACTTACCAGGCGTGAACCCAGACTGCTGAGGTCTCTGATGCTTCACCAGATGACTGCGAATTCGTGTCAGCAATAGATGGGCAAGCACCTTGCCTGGTACGCTGAGCAGTGTAATACCGCGGTAATTGTTGCAGTCCTGACGGTCCCCTTTCCCTTTCCAGATAGGGACGACCAGCCCCCTTTTCCAGTCAGGAGGAATGGTACCTGATTGCCACACGGCAGTCAGGACAGCATGCAACCCGCGGATCATGGCCTCACCCCCAGCTTTGAGGAGCTCCGCACTGATTTTACAAACACCAGCTGCCTTTCCACCCTTCAACTTTGCTACAGCCTCTCTGACTTCGTCAAGAGAGGGTGCGGTTTCGTCAATGGGAGGATCGGCATCCACTGCCTGTAACCCAGTGGTGTGAAGCTGCTCAGTTGGAGGGTCCACCGTGAACAACTAAGGTAAGTATGCAGACTAAAAAGTTGTGCCGGCTGCAGCTCTTTGCGTTCACAAGTGGCGCGGCGGCAGCACAGACATGAATCGAACAGCAAATATGAAAGTAACTTACATTTTGGTCTGGTTTCAATGAAAATTCACTTAGTAACGTATTGAAAATAACATATAATGACTTTTTATTATGATATATTTGTTAGTAGTGTATCAATTCTGCTGTGTCTCTAAAGACATCATACACCTGGCAGTGAGTGTCTGGGGGTGCTGCAGCTCCGCAGCCCTATGCCACGAGCCGCCACTGTACCCAGGTGTACAAAAAAGTACCCCTGACGAGAAGTTTATTGAAGAGCTTCCAGTAATTCACCCTGTCAAACGCTTTTCTGGCATCCAGCAGGAAACACAGATAAACAGGTGAATTTCTGGAAGTGATGTGATGACTGGTGTGAATATGCATGTTAATATTTCTATCGACTCATCAGCTTTTTAATTTTCTTTAAAGTTTCACGTGAGTCAGTGACTACTGTGGAAATCTCATTTCATTATGCATTGTTATTATGATGAATTAGGAGTGGATACACCGTAGAGTCGTTAGTGGTGGTGACAGGTGGTCGTACATGTGAAACAGCTCGTCTGCGATGAGCTGGTGACTGTGAGGGTGGCACTTTATCGTTACCCGGAGCAGGGGTAGGGGCCGCTCGAAAATTACGTAACTCTTAAGGGGGGGAGGGGGGTATGGTGAAGTGTTATGAGTGTGACAGTGGGGGGGAGGGGGTGCAGCCATGTGTTACATAACATTTGCAGATTTTTTAAGAAAAACCCAAAGATAATGATTTGCAGGTTTAGACATATTATTGCATAAAAAAACCCGTAGAAACTTACTTATTTGGGGGGGGAATACTAGCTGATGTTACATAATTTTCTAGGGAGTCTGGACATGTGTGTTACAAGGCGTTACTAGGGGGGGGGGCGTCTAAAATGACAAAAAAAATACGTTACGTGATTTTTTAATGGCCCCTTAAAAGCCATCACATTTTGTTCCAATACAAAAAAAGTGGATATATATATATATTGGATGTTGCATTTACCTATATATATTATTTGTGTTCCTGCTTAACAATATAGTAACCGATGATGAATGCCTGAAACATTATGATCTTATAGAAATTAATTGAATCCAGTACGCTGAACCTCAGTTGTCTTTGTTCTCACCCCTGCCAGTTGCCACCCTCCTCCTCCCTCGTCCGTGTGCCCATTATGAAAGACTCTTCATATAATTATGCAAGTGGAATATTAGCTCTCAATGATGCAGTTAAGTGTTTAAAGATTTTTCGTGAAAACTGCGAAACAAATTATTGCGTCTTGGTTGCCGACCGTGGCCTCGACGCTCACACCCGGGGCGCATATTCCCGTTTTCTGGAAGAGTATGTGGCGTTTACTCTTGAACACGGTCAGGTTAGGTGACGTTAGGACGGATAGGGCAGGATAGATTATACAAGTGACTAGGTAACTTTGCATGGGAATTACAATG
>JACEEZ010020120.1:199569-212069 GCA_016584305.1 Chionoecetes opilio
TCCCTCCTTCCTACCCCTTCCTTCCCCTGGTAAAAAAAAAAACCACACACGTACTCGGGAATTTGCATCTGCACTGAGTCTCCCAGCGAGCTGATGGGCGGCTATTTTCCAGACAAGAGAGGGAACATGATGCGAAATAACCTTGGAACGACGCCTTCATGTCCCTCCCTGGAAAGCGAGACGCGAGTGACTGCCTCCCACACACACACACACACACACACACACATACACACACACACACACACACACACACACACACAACACATGATCATGCAGGAACAGAAATCACTCCTACCATGCATGTATATTGTGTGGCGGATGTTTTATTCAAATGGTATGAAGTTCTATTTATAGTATGTGTGAAGATTACGGGGTTTTTTTTCGTTTTCTTTTTTTAGAGGGAAAGGACTCAAGTTTTTGTTTTTTGGTTATTTGCTGATAAGAACATAAGAACATAAGAAAATAAGGAAGCTACAAGAGGCCGTGAGACCTACACGAGGTAGTTCCTGTTACTTAACACTACCTACATCCACCTTTCATCCCCATCCATGAATTTATCTAGCCTCCTTTTAAAGCTCTCTAATGACTCCGCACTAACTACCTGTCTACTGAGTCCATTCCAATAATTTACCACCCTATATATTTGTGAACCAGTTTTTCCCTATTTCTTTTTTAAATCTACGCTTTTCCAGCTTGAATCCGTTATTAGTTAGTTAGTTAGTTAGTTAGTTAGTTAGGTTAGTTAGTTAGTTAGTTAGTTAGTTAGTTAGTTAGTTAGGTTAGTTAGTTAGTTAGGTCAGTTAGTTAGGTTAGTTAGTTAGTTAGGTTAGTTAGTTAGGTTTGTTAGTTCGTTAGGTTAGTTAGTTAGTTAGGTTAGTTAGTTAGTTAGTTAGTTAGTTAGTTAGTTAGTTAGTTAGTTAGTTAGTTAGGTTAGTTAGTTAGTTAGGTTTGCTAGTTAGTTAGATTAGTTAGTTAGGTTTGTTAGTTAGTTAGGTTAGTTAGTTAGTTAGTTAGGTTAGTTAGTTAGTTAGTTAGTTAGGTTAGTTAGTTAGGTTTGTTAGTTAGTTAGGTTTGTTCTACCCTGGTTACTAGCCCTAAGAACTTTTCCTACATTTTTGTTTACTATTACCTACTTTTCCTGGTCTATTTGTTTATTTATTTATTTACTCATTTTTACTTATGTGTGTTCAGACGTGTTTTTCTATATTAGTTGAAGTGATGTGTTTTGTGGTGTGGTCCATGTTTGGCTGCGGTGGTGTTATTACTCTGCAGCATTCTCTATATACCACATTGACAGATTTGTATTGCTTTGCCATAGTTTTTCTTCCTTCCCTGTTCTTCCCCACACTGGTCTGCGTCCTCGAGCACTGCCGCAAAATGTAGATTGAGGCAGCGGCGGAGACTCACTCGCGTCTAGTCCAAGGATAATATATAGAGATTTTTATATATTATCCTTGGTCTAGTCTGTCTTCCCTTCCCTTGGCAGACACGAGAGCGTCCATGTTTTGCTTCTTGTGGGGAAGTTGAAGGAAGGACCGCGGATGAATTATGTATGACTGGTGCCGAGAGGAACTTTTTTCCCCCATTATTTACACGAATGGAGGGAAGCCAAGAGCTGAACGGATGTAAGAAATGGTGCTTCTAACGCTCATTTCTGATAGAATTTACGAAATTCTGAAAGCAAAGAGGGAAAAGTAATTTAATTGAGAACCTTGCTTGTAAAGTGTCTGGGTCCGAGCTAGGACAAGGAAAAGTAATGTACATGAAGGAATGATCTATTGGTTGACTCACATAAAGGTGATTGACAGAAAAAAATATAATAGAATGTGAAGCCTGCTTAGTACCGCGGCTCCGTCTGGAGAGGAGGAATGCATGCAGTCATGAGTGTGGTGATCGCCGCGGTGGAGATCAGACGGAGGGATGCGTCGCCGCGTCCCTGGATCAAGAGAGCTGATAGAGGCGGTGCTGGGGAAATCCAGTCATGAGGTGCGCTGAGGGGTGTTGCATTCTTGCATGAGGTCGCACGAGCCTCTGTGATCCCTCATCCACGCGTCCCTGAGTACTGTGTCTCCTGTTATGTGCACAGTGCAGACGTGCCCTCGGGATAAATTCTTATGCAGCCCGATCGTTGGTAGACAACCTTGGGTTGAGGCATGGCCTGTGTGAGCATGGCTGGCACCAGCGCTATGATATACACTGAGTTATGGCGTGCTGACCACCCATTAGGCACCCACTGATGTTCATGTAACCTTGGCATGAATTCCAAACATGTGCCGCTTACCTTGATCAGTCAAAGTCGTTTTTTTCCGTCTTCTTTGCTTTGCAACACTTGTCTTGTGTTGCAGAACATGTGTTACCTGTGTGTAATGCTATATAATATAATGTTTGTGTTGCTATGTAGTGTTGTGTCATTCACTCCATGTTGCGTTTTGGTACCTGAGTCCATAGGTGTTCCTCAGAACATATTCAAATAGTTGAATATAATCTTGTATAGTAGACCTTTCAAATACATTTTCTGTAAGTGACCATTAATGCTGTTTTCTTTGACACTTTGCAAACCATTAAGCTCCTTTCACACATTCCATAATCGAACCACGATAGCGCCACCAATTTGATTATTGACGCTATCGTGAAATTTGCCCACGATAAACGCAGACCACGATAGCCTCACAACAATGTCACGCTGCCTGTACGTATGTGTCATGACGGTCGTAAGATGGTCACGATGGAGTCATGACAGCTGTAAGACTACGTCACGAATGGAAAATCAACGGTCATTTTGTCGTCACGAGTTACGTTAACCACGACTGTGCCATGACGGTGCCATGAACGTATCACGATAGCGTCAAGAGCCTCACACGTGGGTGGGTGTTGCCATGGTGATGGAGAAGGAAGGGGGGGGTGGGGGTAGAGATAAAGGTGGGAGAAACGGTGGTGGGTACGTGTTGGTGATGGAGAAGGGGGGAAACTGGGGAGGGGGGCTGTAATAAAGAAGGGGGTGTTGGTGGGGAAACTTGGGGGAGGGGGGTTGTGGATGGAGAAGGCGTTGTGGTGTTGGTGGGGATGTGAGTGGTTACAAGGGGGTGGGTGGCATCTCCACGTGGTCATGGGAGTAGGGGGAGGTTGGTGTCACCATGTGGTGATGGGAGTAGGGGCAGGGAGTCGAGGGGGGAGTGTCACCACGTGGGGGTGGGAGTAGGGGCAGGGAGTCGAGGGGGGAGTGTCACCACGTGGTGGTGGGAGTAGGGGCAGGGAGTCGAGGGGGGAGTGTCACCACGTGGGGGTGGGAGTAGGGGGTATGGAGCAGTGGCGTAGCTACGGGTGGGCCTGAGTGGGCACGTGCCCACCCACGAGAAGCCGGTGCCCGCCCAGGTGCCCACCCACTGGCCACGGCTGCCGTGTGGTGTGGGAGCCGTGTTCCACTAGGTAGGACTGAGGGAGCATGCATGGAGTATTATAAATAATTTCTACTGATGACTTACCCTCGACCTCAAATACAATAAATATTTTTCCTCTGCTTGAAAGAAAGAAACATGCCTCTGAGTGAGTTAAATTCATATACTTTCTATTGATCACTTTTAATAGCAACGAACATAACTAAATTACACCAGTTACCCTTACAAATTTTCTATAATGCCTTGTGTTGGTACATAATTGGTACGTGTCTCCCTCTTGACTGCACAGTTCTTCTCATTATTGGAAAAACTGTATGTATTCATCAGTGGATCGTATGTCCATGCAAAATGGTTGGATGTGCAAAAGGAAATGTATTCCAATGAGCAAACTAGAGAGCTACAATGACTTTCAGATACCAGATGAGCTTGCAGGTATGATACTTGCAAAGTAATGAAAGAGAGACTGAATGCCGTTCTGCGTGTTCTAGAAGGTTTATCAAATGACTGCAATGCTGACAGAGCTATTTATGCAAGAGGACTTTTAGGTCAAATAGATGCTGGTTTTGCTATGAAGCTAGCCATTTTGACACATATTCTTGGTAGGATAAATCAGTTATCAAATTTGCTACAATCAGCCAATCTTGACATGGTAAAAGCTGTAGAATTAATTGAAACTGTAAGAGCCCACCTTGAAGAAATGCGGTCAGACCAAGCCTCTTTTGATGCTTTGTGGGATGAAGTTGAGAGAAACCAGCAGCTCATGGTTTTGATACTTCAGAGTGTAGAATGTGTAGATCACCAAGGAAACGGAAACTGTCTAAAAAATTGCAGGATTTTGTTGTTACTGATTATATTGGAAACTAGTCAGGGAGCACACACTCTGATTTCAGTGTTAAGGATTCAACACGAATTAACTTCTTCAATCCTATTCTAGATCATATGTTAACAGAAATGACAAGGCGCTTCAATAATGAAGCATGTGAACTTATGAAAGCATTACAGGCACTGAATCCACAAAGTAAGGAGTTCTTATCTTTTGAGAAAATGTCTGGACTTATTCATGCATTTCGTGCTAATGAGGAAGATCTTAACCATGAGCTGCACTCTGTAAAACGCATGTTAGAAAGACGCTATAAGGATGTAAGTGACAATGAAAAGCCCAAATCACTGTTAGATTTGGTGAGAATTCTTGGTCCATATGAAGAGGCATTTCCTGAGTTCTACAGACTGGCCAAAATTTATGTAGTATTACCTGTGTCATCAGCTTCAGCAGAGGGAAGCTTTTCTGCTCTGAAATTAATCAAAACTACACTGAGAAATACAATGGGCAATGAGAGATTAGGTAATCTTGCTGTGTTGTCAATTGAAAGCAGGCGAGTTAAAAGCCTTGATTTAGAAGAATTTGTTGATAAGTTTGCTGAAAACCACAAGAACAGAAGAATTCTGCTTAGGTGAGGTATTTTCACTTTCTCAGTGGAAATTTTTATTTTATTTGCCTGCTGCTTTAAAACTTCTGCATTTTTTTTTATTTGCAGTATCAATTATGTTATTTCTATTTTGTGTAAGTGGTAATATATGTATTTCATTTTTTGTCATGACTGCTTTATTTCGTTCTCCATCAGCAACTGGATGATACCCTACAGTACTCAACACACACTCCTAGAATAAAATCTAATAACCTTCCATAGTCCGTACGACATCAGATAAACTCTTGATATTGGTCAGAATGCAAAATATGCAAGGGGGGGTCTTGGCACTGTAAGTGAAAGTAAGTCCCCAGTCCCCACCAAACTCCTCAGCTGTATGGGCTTGTTCAGCTCATCTAGTGCCCACCCATAGTCAGCTGTGCCCTCCCAGGTGCCCACCCAATCATAAATACCTAGCTACGCCACTGGTATGGAGTCGAGGGTGGGTGGGGGTGAATGAGAAAGGGGGGAGAAGGCAGAAGGGGGTGCAAAAATGGGGGGGAAGGTAGGGATGAAAGCGCACGTAACGGTTTCTTATCGTCACGATAGACATACGACGATCACGATAGTGTCTCGAAGCTGCTACATAGATAACGATGTCGTCACGATAGACTTACGATAGAGCTGCGTTGGGTACAAAAATCGGGGAGCTTCCCGATTTTTTAGTGCACGTACTAAATTTTCGTGGCCTCGGCCGAGCGCGTCACGAGCGTCACGATCGGTCACGATGGACCCATAACCAGGACCATGACGACGCTGCGCATTGCATTGTTGGCGCGTTCGTGGTTCCATTATGGAATGTGTGAAGGGGGCTTTACGGCAGGTGTGATTGTCGTATCTCTACCTGATCATCCATAAATAACAAAGTTCTGGGAATGCTAAGGATCATTGGCTATTCATGTAAAGAGACATGCCAAAACACCCTCGCAGGCTGCCTCGGAAACCATAGCAAATTTATTAAATTAGAATATAATTATTCAAGTTTATAGTTCTCAGATTTTCAATTGTTAGGAGGATCTGGTACATTACACAATTATTTTAGTTGCGGAGAGAGAGAGAGAGAGAGAGAGAGAGAGAGAGAGAGAGAGAGAGAGAGAGAGAGAGAGAGAGAGAGAGAGAGAGAGAGAGAGAGAGAGAGAGAGAGAGAGTTTACGTTTTCCCCTCATGCTACGCTAAGTGTGGCAGGGCAGGGAAGGGGAGCGAGGTGCAGAGCAAGGTGTGAGGGAGAGGTGCCGAAAAGGATTTTACCTGTGAGTCGAACCTTGGGCGGCCTGGCACTGCGATCTTAGGGCGTGATGCTATTAGAACATAAGAACATAAGAAAATAAGGAAGCTACAAGAGGCCGCCTAAGGTCTCGAATACTATTGTGTGCATGTTATTCACCATGGTCTTGATCATGCGCTGGATTCGTGACCTCCAGCCTTCACCTTTAGAGCTCATAAGATGGTGGCCTGTGGGTAAGGTTGAGACCTCACACACTACACACATCTTATTGCTCAAGGGGGACAGTAACTGCTCGCTTTTGTCAGTGAAAAATCACGAGCCTTGAGCAAGATTCGATCCCATACGTGTCGAATGCCACGCGCCACTGTCTGTGTGTGTGTGTGTGTGTGTGTGTGTGTGTGTGTGTGTTGTGTGTGTGTCCATGTGTTTGTGACTGGCAAGGCCCTTGAGGTACGTTGTGTGTTGTGCGTATGAGAGAGAGAGAGAGAGAGAGAGAGAAGAAAGAGAGAGAGAGAAGAGAGAGAGAGAGAGAGAGAGAGAGAGAGAGAGAGAGAGAGAGAGAGAGAGAGAGAGAGAGAGAGAGAGAGAGAGAGAGAGAGAGAGAGAGAGAGAGAGAGAGAGAGAGAGAGAGAGAGAGAGAGAGAGAGAGAGAGAGAGAGAGAGAGAAGAGAGAGAGAGAGAGAGAGAGAGAGAGGAGAGAAGAGGAGAGAGAGAGAGAGAGAGAGAGAAGAGAGAGAGAGAGAGAGAGAGAGAGAGAGAGAGAGAGAGAGGAGAGAGAGAGAGAGAGAGATGTAAGTAGTTTATTTACCTAAATAAGCTTACGCTTGATAAGTTTATTTGTTTTGTGATTGCTTGGATAGTAAAGACTGCATTGTGTTTATTTGTGCTCCAAACTGAGGCGAATCAAGGAGAATTGAAAACTCTATCATGAGGCGGTGGGGCAGGTGTCATCCCTATAGAACCGGTCAAAAGACAGAGAGAGAGAGAAAAAAAAGGTATTATTTATGGTAATAGTCAGAAATTTACTCCCCAATCCGGCTTGCCCCCCTCCCCCCCCTCCCCACCACCTTCTGTAGGGTTAAGGATCATAACTTGCCTAAAATAGTCTTGACTGACAACTAATTTTGCTCTGCTTCGTGGTGAGACAAAGGCGGTAGGTGGTGGGAAATGTGTGTGTGTGTGTGTGTGTGTGTGTGTGTGTGTGTGTGTGTGTGTGTGTGTGTGTGTGTGTGTGTGTGTGTGTGTGTGTGTGTGTGTATGTGTGTGTATGTGTATGTGTGCGTGTCCATAGAGTGTTGAGGTGAGTAAAAACAACACTTGTTGCGGCTATAGAGGGTTGCGCTTCAGCGGTGCATTCTATTCGAGGTACTGCGTGTTTGTGGCATCTCTTCCAGATTATCCAAAATCATGCAAAGAAGAATTATGGTGTAAATATAATTTCAATGTGGCAACGATCATCGAGACGCCAAGGAGATGATGTTTTCTCGAATTTTTGTTTTATCCCGCAGCACGACACTGAGGGAAACCCGGCAGCAGGCAGTGAAGGCGTGGGGCGGGACACACATTCGACCTTCGGACAAGGTGAATGGCTGGAAAAAAGTCATGCAGAGTATAATATAAGCGTGTCTAAAGAGGTGTCTCATTTGCATGATATCTTAACTTCTTTTTTTTTTGCGCGCGTCTCTTCTCGCGCCAAAGGAATGTGACAAAAGCATGGCGGGCAAGGCAAGGCGCCGCGGCGACGGTGGTCCAGCAGAGGACCTGCCGCGACCTAAACACTGAGGAGGCAGCCTGATAGAGGAACACTTTGATATCCACCTGGCCAGCCGCGGTGTGGGACTGCATGAGTCTGTTTATTTTGTTATGAGACAAAGGCTTGACATCCCTGCTCTTCACCAAGATCAGACGACCCATATGGGGGGTTGTTCGAATAACTTTCATGTTGAAAAAGATGGAGGGGTTTTGGGAGTCGTATCTTAGTTTCACAGCTGGTGCGATGACCGAAAGTCAACCTAAGTAACATTTTCCCGCTATACATGACGACATGAGGGTGTCCAGTAAACAATTTTATAACTATAAGTGCATTATTACCTGAAGGTGACCTACGTATCTGATACGTCTCTATCCTCCCCTCGTTGATCCAGGTTCTCGCGCCGCCGTCTTCAAGCTGAGGTGCCACTCGTCGCTGGTCCCACGAAGTGGAGCAACATGATTTCCGCTTCAAGATAACCAAGAGTAAATTTTTCAATGTCATGAACCAGGAGACAATATTCTAGTTTTTGTTATAATCATTTGGTCAAACGAAACATCAATGCAGAGACAGTATACTAAGCAAGGTGACGCAGCCCCTCGACCGACCCTGGTGATACCGCCGCTGACGGATGCGCGGGAGGGGGGGAGGGGGTTACGTGTCCTTCATCACACCATGGGCTCAAGTATACATGGTTAAACCCGACATCGGCTGTGGCTCCTTAGATTGAGGGTGAAAGATGGGGGCGATGGCGTTCAACACAGCGTGATTACGATGTCCTTCGGAGGAAACGCAATGCAGCGCCTGGTGAGGGGCGGCGGCATGCCAGTGTGGGTGGATCGCGTCTCCTTTCACGCTGACATCATCCAGAGAAATAGACAAACGCCTTTATCCGTGTCATCACCGCGGCCGCTGTTCCCGCCCGCCATGGCAGCCAGCGCCTCAGCCTCGACACCCAATCGTTTACATCACCAAGACAACACCAGGGATTCAATAGAGTTGTGTTTTGTGGATGGAAAAGCTGCCAACACCCTACCTACTTTAATCCGTCATCCAGTCAGGAAACAGACACCATCGCCCCCCCCCCCCCCCCCCCCCATTCCAACCCCCCCCCCATCTCTCTCTCTCTCTCCTCTCCTCTCTCTCTCTCTCTCTCTCTCTCTCTCCTCTCTCTCTCTCTCTCTCTCTCTCTCTCCCTCTCTCTCTCTCTCCTCCCTCTCTCTCTCTCTCTCCTCTTTTCTCTCTCTCTCTCTCTCTCTCTCTTCTCTCTCTCTCTCTCTTCTCGCTCTTCTCTCTCTCTCTCTTTTCTCTCTCTCTCCTCTCTCTCTCTCTCTCTCTCTCTTTTCTCTCTCTCTCTCTCTCTCTCCTCTCTCCTCTCTCTTTTCTCTCTCTCTCTCTCTCTCTCTCTCTCTCTCTCTCTCTTCTCTCTCTCTCTCTCTCTCTCTCTCTCTCTTCTCTCTCTCTCTCTCTCTCTCTCTCTCTCTCTCTCTCTCTCTCTCTCTCATCTCTCTCTCTCTCTCCTCTCTCCTCTCTCTCTCTCTCCTCTCTTCTCTCTCTCTCTCTCTCTCTTCTCTCTCTCTCGTTTCTAGCTTTCATTACAACTCTTCCAATGATTTATCGAGTTTTCCTTTTTACGGCTTCCATTGGGTTTTATTGTGCCGGCGACAAACTGTTCGTTCCTTGTTTCATTGGTGGCAGACGGTGACGTGCGGGCGGCGGGGCGGCGGGGTTGTGGCGACGGCGGGGGAACCATTGACCTGCCGCCGCTCTTCTGCGTCGTCAAAAGAGAGAGAGGTACTCCTAAATATTTTTGCGCTCTATTTTCCATGCTCGTTCACAAAGACCCCAGCAATGAGATCCCCAGTCCCCACCGCGTATGCCACTCCTGCAAACACTAATTATATAATTTATCACCGCCTGCTACCTATATGTATACGTGCAAATATTCCAGCAGCGATCCTTATGACGTGCCAGGCTAGCATCAGAGGCAGCCAGGTGAGGCACCCCACCATGCCTTCCTATACCAGTCTTTTTCCAAGAGGCAGCTGTGGAACGTTATTACTCTAGGTAGTTTGGTGGAGATAATGTTTGTGTTTCTCGCTGCTGCGCTGGATGTCGCTGCCCTTGGAGGCGCACCTCGCCCACCTGTGTTGTGCCCTTCCTCAGGAGTCGTGAGGTTCGCCGGCCGGCCAGTGACACAGACGGCTAGACGCTCTGCCCCTTGTCTCCACTATAATGGCCAAATAAACATTTTTTCTTCCACCTGTCTGGGCGAGAGTTTGTTTAAAAGACGCACCTCTTGCGCTTACCTCTCACGAGTTGCAAAATTTAATGACTTGATTCATTACCCCAGTTATTTCGCAACATTTAGGTTGATCTTATCTTTCATGAGGCA
Source organism: Chionoecetes opilio (assembly GCA_016584305.1). Taxonomy (NCBI): domain Eukaryota; kingdom Metazoa; phylum Arthropoda; class Malacostraca; order Decapoda; family Majidae; genus Chionoecetes; species Chionoecetes opilio. The sequence continues at coordinate 209,801 of JACEEZ010020120.1, forward strand.
ACTGGCGGCCGCCGCTCTCAGGGAAAACTATACAAGCTCAGCTGTTATTTATCTCCCTCCCTCGCACTCCTCGCGCTTTCCCGCCAGCGCCAATACGCCGAGGGGATCCCGCCGTCCCCATTACCACCCTCTGCCTCATCACACAGGCGGAGCAAAGGCAAAAAACTGCAGTTTTTGTTTCAATTTTGCATATATATATATATATATATATATATATATATATATATATATATATATATATATATATATATATATATCCCATCCATAATGATATGTACAGATAGCACTATAAGAGCATAGGTAACTTCTGAGATCAGCTCATTCTTACTGAAGCTGAGAAAACGCCGATAAAAAAATCGAAAATCATCTTTCTTTCCTCTCCAGTCCCTGTAACTCACGAACTATTAACTGGGTAAGGAAGAAAAAGACGCCAAATTATTGTTCTAGTCCTGAAGACTTTGAAAGACTGTCTCTAAATGCCATGCGAGGGATGGAAGGCTATAAACTTAGCTCGGAACTGAATTGGCCGACCGGACGAACGATTACAGTCTACGCAGCTGACTCGCCAAATTTCGAAGCGGGCAAATATAGTATGTGTGAAAAATGACAAACTAGTAACAAAAAAACAAAAACTATAAAATGTTCAAGATGTAATTATGGAAAAAGAACGGAAATAAGAATTAATTTGAATGAATATGTATTACCCATACCCGCATTCCACCACTGACTGAAGCATGAGAATTCGAGAGAACTGGAACCCAAAATGCCAGGGGTCGCTGGCAGTTTTAACTCACTTTTTTGATAATAAGTTGGTCTACTGGAAAACAAAATATGGGCTTATTCCACTGCACTTTAAACACAAAAGTATAATATTAAGAACGATTTTCTTCTATATGTATATTGTATAGAAGCCTGATTCTGTAAAACATTGTATATAACCAAATAACCAAGGAGGTTATAGTTGAGGAGGCGAGGTAAATGCTACTCTATGATATTATATAGTCAATAACGAATGTTTAGAAGTTATCTATACCTAGGCAGTCATATTTTCCTGTTATTATTGTGTATCAATCAGATAGAAAGCCTGGAAGTGCAATGAGTCGACGCGTGAAGTCGTAATGTTTTTATTCAATCTCCCCGCCACAATCTCCCCGCCCACCACTCCCCGCCGCGGCACGTCGCCTCCGCAATTATAACCTACATTGTCGCAGCAACAAGCCGATTTCGGCATTCTTTATTCTTCGTTTTTCCAAGGCATTGCTTATTGTATTTTGACAAGCGTTTGCCAGACGCAGTAGTACTGTCTTAGAAAACAGTGTGAACATCGCCCAAATTTTACATGCCACAATATACATGTAAAAAAGATATTAAGCTTTGCTACTCGAGGCGAGTAATTTGCATTAAATTGCTATTATAGAACGTTCCATCGTAATGCATGTCATCCATATAATTAGTAGAACAACAGAAGAACTATATTTTTTGGTATTCAGATGCGGTGCATCAATGTTTATCGCGAAATTAATTTATGAAAAATATTAGTCGCGGAGCCAAAACACAGTAGACCAACCTTTGAGTTAAAACTGCCAGCGACCACTGGCATTTCTCGAGTTTCAGATCATTGGAATTACTGTATGTTAGTGTACATATTATAGCAACGGGTAAAACATGTGTCATCCATCCTAATTCTTGTTTCTGTCTTTTTTCCATCCCTACATCTTGAACACATATATTTGCTAATGCTTGTATCAAATCATTTATTCATTTAATCTACATATATCTGTCTATATTGTAACTATATCACATGATGAAATTAACAAAAATATTACGGACACACGGAGAGAGAGAGAAGAGAGAGAGAGAGAGGAGAGAGAGAGAGAGAGAGAGAGGAGAGAGAGAGGAGGGGAGAGAGAGAGAGAGAGAGAGAGAGAGAGAGAGAGAGAGAGGAGAGAGAGAGAGAGAGAGAGAGAGAGAGAGAAAAAAAGAAAAGAGAGAGAGAGAGAGAGAGAGAGAGAGAGAGAGAGAGAGAGAGAGAGAGAGAGAGAGAGAGAGAGAACATCAAATAGAAAAAAAAGAAATAGACAACCCACATCTTTTTCCCTCCATGGACACAATATGCGTAATTCCGTATTGAACGTGTGGCCAAACTATTTATGAGTCTAGGAAAAGTCTTCGTCCTGCCAAATATTGTGACGGTGTTCAGGAGTTGGAGGGGGAGTAAGCGGGTCTCTGATTGCGGTGGGCCTTATGAATATGTGTGAGGAGGAGGTTG
>JACEEZ010020120.1:217069-227069 GCA_016584305.1 Chionoecetes opilio
TCAACTGTTACGTCCCAATCCAGAGCATGACCAATGCCTTCCAGGTGAACGAGGGCCGCCAGGGAGGGGACTGTCGGACGGCTCACTCTGGCTGCTGATTGGTGGCGGAGGCTGTGACGTGATGCGAAGGAGGCGGACCATTGGTGGAGGCACATATGACAACCTGGGTGGGCGTCCCTTGGGTGGGTCAGGTGTCGGGGGAGTTCCGGCGCCACCGGGGGAGGGTCGCGGCGCCAGTGGTCGACGAGGACGCGGCGGCCACCTGACCTTGCCAGCGGTGTGAGTGGTGAACCCAGGAGCCGCGGCAGTAGTGGGCAGCATCTCTGCCCGCACACACGCACGCGCGACTCACCTCCCCAGCAGTGAGGTAAGTCTTGTTCCCTGTCCTGTGCCGGCCCCGACTCGCCTCCGTCAGCAGAGTCAGGCCTGCGTCAGGTGCCTCCCCTTGTGTTGTGGCTCAAGTATACTCATGCCACGAGTCACGCACGTGTTGCACCACATCATAGTGAAAACTTAAGGGAAAAAGTACTGGACAACCAGTTGAGTTTTGAGGCGCCTGAACAGCACTCTGGCGAGTGTCTTCCCTTCAGCGTCTCTCGCCGGCGTGGCGAGGCTCCAAGTGTCATGATCGCATCGCGTCAGCGCTTGTCATGAACATTTTATACATACCGTTGAGCAAAAACTGTGGATCACTGAAACCTTAATTTTCAAGAATTATATATTCTAGAAATCAGGTATAATATCTTGCGATACTTACGAAAAAGAGAGAGAGAGAAGGGCTAAATTTTCTTATTCAGACAAAGAGAACACGAGAGTCAGCGTTGAGATTTCGCGGTGTTCGCAGCACGAAGTTGTGGAGTGCACTGCTTGGCGTTGCCTCATCCCAGACGCTGATCTGCCAGGCGCCTCCCGCAGGTAAAACACAGGCCTGGGTGTCACAACTTGCACTGTCAGCCTGTTGACAGAGCCCCTCCCCATACCGTTACCTTGTCAGGAAGGCCGTGGATAATCACATTCTTTCAGTAACTGTTTTGTCTCCAACAATCATAGATTTCCATATATAGGAGCATTACTTGGTGCGGGAAAAGCCTTTCCAGGCAGATAGTTTGTGACCCACAAATGCATCAAGTTCACTCATAGGCGGCAGACTGATCGGCAGTATAGCTATATAAAATATATATATTTTTTTATAGTGTCCCCGTGGTCCTCCCGCTGCCTCCTTCCCTGCCAGCAAACACGGTACTCGTTGGTGGTGCTTCCCTCCCATCCCCTCTTCCTCCTTTCTCCCGCCGCACCCCCCTCCTTCCTCCCCTTTCCTTTTGACCGCTCAAGGTAACTGATTTATTGATTTTTCCCACGAGACGAAATTCCACTTGTATCTGTCTCGTAAGTCTTGTGTCATCTATTTGTTCATCATATGAAGGACGGACGACCTCTTTTTACACCTTCAGCGCCGCCCTCAGTATGCCATGTCTTTCTGGTCGTGTAGGTGGGAGGTCCTTTGGGAGTGTATTGGTAACAGTGGCTTCTTGGGTGCTGAGTAACCAGAAACAAGACCTATTTGCCCCCGCTATTCACCGTCACTCAGGCCTTACCTTACGTCCTCGCCTCGCCCCTCCTCCTTTATCACTATTTCCACACGTCTCTTCTTACTCTTCCTCGACCCTCCGACCCACTACAAACCCTTACTCCTCTTACTCTTCCCTCTCTAACACCTCCTCTCTTCCCATTATCCTTCTCCCTCTCTCAGTCTTCTAATCTAATAATATAACCTCTCCTAATCCTGTAAAGTTGTATTTGCTTCTCTTCAATCTTAAACCTACACTTATTGACGATATTTTGTTTGGGAACCTTCATAATGTTATGGAGTGGCTAGGGACACGGGGGCCGTATTCCAGTTGTGATTGTGTAGAGATACTGCAGCAGTTATTGAGAAGGTAACCAGATGGCCCTTATTTTATTTTTTATGTGGATTTATGCAAGTTTGACGTAGGAGACCAGCATCAACCAGTAAAAGAAAAATTATGGTTATTCCCATTTGTTTTATCTGGAAACATAAACAAGAATAAAACAAGAAACATGAAAAAAACAAGATATATATATAAAAACGGGTAAAACAAGAATATAGAATTGAAGTAATCAGAAATATAACCCCTGATTCGTGTTCATCATGTCAAGAAAACATTATGGACTAATTTGCATGAAATTTGAGATTTCATAATTTTTCCTCAAAATCTGTAGGGGAAGTAAAGACTAATATGCACCATTTTATTTATTTATATGTTTTATTTATTACTGTAATATTTCTGTATCTTTTCGTGCATATCTTAAATCTTTTGAAAAATATGTGAAGAAAAATACCTTTGGCTTTACTAAATATATATATACATATACTAAATGATACCAAATAATATAGGCTATAGGTAATGTAGGTAAGGTTAGGTTAGGTAAGGTAATGATACCAAATAATATAGGCTAGGTAATGTAGGTAAGGTTAGGTTAGGATTCTACGTAGATTGAATATGTGAAGAAAAAATACCTTTTATCTTACATAAACAAAACGATACCAAATAATATCGATAGATAATGTACTAGGTAAGGTTAGGTTAGGATTCTACGTAGGTATAAGGTTAGGTTAGGATTCTACGTAGGTATAAGGTTAGGTTAGGATTCTACGTAGGTAAGGTTAGGTTAGGTAAGGGTAGGTTAGGATTCTACGTAGGTAAGGGTAGATTAGGATTCTACGTAGGTACGGGTAGGTAAGGTTAGGTTAGCATTCTACGTAGGTAAGGGTAGGTTAGGATTCTACGTAGGTAAGGGTAGGTTAGGATTCTACGTAGGTAAGGGTAGGTTAGGATTCTACGTAGGTAAGGGTAGGTTAGGATTCTACGTAGACCGTCCACCACCACCACCACCTACCGGTTTTCCTTCCTGTATATCGCAACTCTTTCCTTCCCTCCCTTCATCCCTCGTGCCGCCTTTCCACCCCGCTACCCTCCCTCTGCTCCACCTCTCCGTCGAGCACCCCTCCCCGTGCCACACCGCTACGCAAACACACCCTCTCCACCCTCGCACCCTACATCCCAGCCCTGGAGGTCACTGCTTACAGGCGCTAGAGGCACAAATTTAAAATAAAAAAAGGAAAAAAAAGCCGCAAGTCACATTGTAGCTGCGTTTTTTGGAATGACTGTTGGTCTATTTTGGATCTGATTTATTTTTGTCTCTTGGATGTCTCTTATGTTTGTCTGTATGTTTAGTTATATTTAGTCTCTCTCTCTCTCTCTCTCTCTCTCTCTCTTCTCTCTCTCTCTCTCTCTCTCTCTCTCTCTGAAATAGTTTATTTTATAGGGAGGTCAATAGAATGGCAAAATAAGTGCGTTTTCTTTTCATCTACAATTTATATTTTGTTTGAATATAATAATATACATCTCCTTTTTCTAATTTATTGTATAGTGAATTAGTGCACATATGAGGGTGGTTAGGAGGTGTGTGGCTATTAGTGTATAATTATGGGGATATTATTATTATTATGTATGGGGTATTATTATTATTATTATTATTATGGGGTGTGGTTTATGGTATTAGTGGTGTTAGGAGAGGCGTGGGGGAGGCGGCGGAGTCAAGGGGGTCACAAGTCATTTTTTTTTTTTTCGCGAACGGTGCGACGGGTCAGAGCGAGCGGCCAAGCGAGGAGGGTGAAGGCAGCCAATATCCGGAAAGGTAGAGGAGGGGGGAGGGGTGCTGACAGACTGCCTGTGGGTGGTGGAGGGGTGGAGAGACAGAGAGAGAGAGAAAGCGTTACATAACATCAATAAACTATAACTGTACACAATGCAATTTCAGTATTGTGTTCTTTTTCCTTTCTTCCATCTTTCCTTCCTCTCTTTCTTCTTTTCTTCTTTGCTACTTACTTTCATATCCTTCCAATCCATTCTTTTTCTGTAGGTCCTTGTAGTCCTTCCTTTAATCATCCTTCCTTCCTTCCTTCCTTCTTTCCTTCCTAATATATTACTGAATAGAGAGAGAGAGAGAGAGTTTGGAAAAAATATAAGAATAAAATATGGATAAAAGCAAAAATAGAAAAAAAGACGCAGAAAAATCATTACTTATGCCTATTCTATTCTTGATTAGTTCTTTGTTATGCTTTATAAAGTGTCTGGGGTGCCGGCGGAGGGGTCGGGCCGCCCTTCGGAACCCGGGCTTATTTAGACATCAATTATGGGATGCGAAAAGAAAAAGAGAGAGAGAATTTTTTGTTTCTTAATCTGGGCGCAGCTTAGATTTCAATCGTTCTCTCTCTCTCTCTCTCTCTCTCTCTCTCTCTCTCTCTCTCTCTCTCTCTCTCTCTCTCTCTGTTTATCCCTCGCCACGTCTGTTCTTTTGTTAAATTTTTGTTTTTTTCCCTAATGCATCTTCCATTTGACTCCTTTTTATAGCTACTTTATGTCCTTCCTTCAAATCCTGGCGCCTCATACCTCCTTCCATACAACCACTTCCCCATTTTTGCTTCCCTTCATCTCCACTCCTTAACTATCATCTCATTTTACCTGTTGGTGTTGTTGTTAGTGGTGATGGTGGTAAACGAATATATATTTAGTTTAATTTCCTTTTATTGATTAACCCCTTGAGGCCCAGAACATTATTTCCACTGTAATTTGACTACCATTAGACGATTTTTAATGGATATAAGCAATATTTTATAAAAAGAAAAGATGGGAGCATACGTTAAGCTGCGCGTGGCATTCGGTGCTCATCTCCGTGGCATTAGCCCTTAGAGCCTGTGGTGGGTGAGGACTTTAATATGTTATAGATATGACCTATTTAGTATTCTTGTCCATTAACTAATTTGGTATATTTAATTACTTATCGTAATTTTATGGCTAACAACAGACGATTTTATATAGCAAAGTAAATATCTGGGCGCGAACGGGTTAAGTATTAGGTGTCGTGCAGCGAGGGCGAGGCAGGGTAGAGGTTAAAAAAAGTCACCAGGAAAGGATGATAATTAGTGCCTGTGCGTGAGGGTTGTCAGGCCTGGGTGTGCTTTGTTCCGTCGGGTTCGAATCACCAAGTGAGCAATTCGAAACTCTAGATGGGACGAACTTTGGTCTAAAAAGCTTTGGTAGTGGTATCAGCTCCTCCACTTTACCATATACGTTCCTGTTATTCCTTTGTTTGGTTACGCTTTTTAGACCTTACAGCTAACAGTGGTCGTGGTGGTGCAGGTGGTGGTTATAGCGTTGATACTGGTAAGGACTGAAATGGTGGTGTTAGTGGTGTTTGTGGAAGTGGTAGTGGTAGTGTTGGTACTGATGTTGAGGTATTGGTTGAGAAAGAGGTAGTAAAGGTTGCAATGGTTGTATAGTAGGGGTGATTATTTTCATCTTCTTTCATCTTCTCTCTCTCTCTCTCTCTCTCTCTCTCTCTCTCTCTCTCTCTCTCTCTCTCTCTCTCTCTCTCTCTCTCTCTCTCTTCCTCCCCCTCCGTCCCCATACAAACACTTCGCGGCCCTCTTTCTCCTCATAAGGACCGCTAACACCCCCCCTACTCTCTCTCTCTCTCTTCTCTCCTCTTCTCTCTCTCTCTCTCTCTCCTCTCTCCTCTCTCTCTCTCTCTCTTCTTTACCTTATATTCTGTCATATTTCGTGTCATGTCTCTTTGTGAATGAAAAAAAATCTACATTGGTGTTGATAATTATATAGTCTATGTCTATAGTGCGCTACTGTTAATTGCTACTCTAATTATGATTCATCGTCCTCATTACTAACCCATACACTTTACCTCCACTTTCCCTCTCCCTACCTGTCTCGTTTTCTCTCCTTTCCTACCTCTTTCCTTACCTTCCTACCTTCCTTTCCTACCTTCTCTATACGCCTCCTGCCCTTCCATCTTTATCGGGGCACAAATTTGGAGGCTGTGGATGAGATATTTACCTTGACTGTCCATGGCGGCGGTGGGTACATCAAACAAAATTCATTATTCCATATTTAGCTCATAGTGTTCATTAGGTTACAAAGTTGGAGAGGACCGGTTATAGGAGACGCGAGGGTCCTCTGCTGTCGGGCCCGTCACTGTGCGGCGCCAGTAAGCCTTAAACCTTCACCTCGCAGAAAGAACAGTCACTGCGCCGTCGCTTTCAGTGTCGTATAAAAGATAATATTATATTCGGGGATGATTTCAGTATCTCCAGCATCGTTTCTTTTTCCCGTGAAGGTCAAAACTTTCGTCAGGTTATTTTTAATATGAGTTTATTTCTATGGAGTCTCCTGATGACTGTCGTTGTTTGGGGTTTTTTCAGTGTTGTATAAAAGACAATATTATATTCGGCGATGATTTCAGTATCTCCAGCATCGTTTTATTTCCCGTGAAGGTCAAATAATCTAAACTTTCATCAGCTTCTTTTAATATGAGTTTATTTCTATGGACTCTCCTGATGACTGTCCTTGTTGTGGTCTTTTATTTGATTCATCCCATCCAGACGACGCGCACAGGACTCTCTGCCCCGCCCCGCCCCGCCCCGCCCCGCCCCGCCCCGCTCCGCCCCGCCCCGCCCCGCCCCCCGCCAGCGTCAACTAATGGCCCAGCGTCGTGGTGGTGGTGGTGGTGCCCTTATGGCGTGTCATTGTAGAAGTGACAGACAGGCTTTTGAGGTTCTCCACTCTTTATAAGGAACGGTAAAAGGGAAAACCTCTTTAAAATGATTATTGTATCACACTTGTCTGAGGATGAAGAGGGCGTGTTCGTGTGACGGCTTGTGGAGTCTGAGTGACGGGGCGACTGAGGGAAGGAAGGAAGGAAGGAAGGAAAGGACAGGACAGGGGAACGTGGAGTATTTGCAACAATCGACGGCAGGCAGAGAGAAGGAAGGAAGGAAGGAAAGGATAGGGGAACGTGGAGTATTTATATCAATCGACGGGGCGGCGGAGAGAAGGAAGGAAGGAAGGAAAGGACAGGGGAACGTGGAGTATTTGTATCAATCGACGGGGCGGCGGAGGGAAGGAAGGAGGAGGCAGGGAAAGTGAGTACAATCGACGGGCGGCGGAAGAGGGAAGGAAGGAAGGAAGTGAGTTAAATCTTGTAACACGACCTCGAATGTTTTCTTCCGTGACCTTGAATATTACGCTACCACACTTTTCATCACCGTCCAGTTGGATATTTTTGTAGTGACGCTTCTCTAGTGTGGTGGGTAAGGGGGTGACATGTCTCTGGAGGGGGGGGGAGGCAGTGTCCTGGGAAACCCGCACCCCCGGGACCCTGAACACCAGCCCAAACAATGACTGGAGCCGCCGCCACACAGTTTGCTTTTTCTCCCCCAAGATAATCGTTGTCGACGGTCTGTGTCTCACGTTTACAACACGAGATTACTTTCAACTTTTTTATCGCTTTATTTTGAGGAGACTTGAGGCGCCGTGAGTTAGCAATGTAAGCTGAGCGTCAGGTTTGTGTTGGCTGGTTAGGAAGTTTGAGTATTTTCTTGGTGTTCCTTTCGTCGGTGGGTCTTCGGTACTGCGGGGTAAGAGTGTAGGGTGTCGTGTGTGTGTAGAGGAGACGGAGGTGGAAACAGAACAGTAAACAGCATGGGTACTTGCGGTGAAAGATTAAGTATACACCAGAATGTTAACCTCAGGATATTTTTCTGTATCTCTTGTATACTTGAACCCTTTGTATCCCTCTCTTTTCTCAATAAGCTCAATCAATTTGCAGGATATTGTTGCGTGTGAGAGAATGGTGACGTGAGAACATTAAATTATTTTATGGAAGCTATATAAGAAACTGGAGAAGAGGAGAGACAAAAGAGAAAGATTAAGTACCAGAATGTTAACGTTAGGATATTGTTGCGTGTGAGAGAATGGTGACGTGAGAACATTATTCTGAAAGCTATAAAGGAAAGTGAAAAAGATAAACAGCTACAAATATATTGGTTACAGTCGAAAGCGGAAATGTAGAAAGGACAATGCCAATGAAAAATATCGCAAAATATCGAATCAAAAAATAAAATGAGGTATATAAATTATTATAGTGTATATATACTTTAATAGTTGCGTAAAATTGAGTGAAGGAGGAAGATGAGAGGAAGTGAAAGAAAATATGAAAAGGAGACTAATGAAATGACAAGAAAACAAAATACAGAAAAAAATGAGGAAAAAGGGAAAAGCAGGTGTCCAAGAAACTAGCTGGAGAGAGAGAGAGAGAGAGAGAGAGAGAGAGAGAGAGAGAGAGAGAGAGAGAGAGAGAGAGAGAGAGAATGAGGAGGTACAACATGGATATCGAGTGGAGGAAACTGGATGCAGACACGAAGGAAAACAAATAGGTGTCTTCTCACCATGGCGGGTACAAGAGGCGGCGCCAGGCTGCTCTGGGGGCGTGGAGGACCTGAGAGAGAGAGAGAGAAAGAGAGAGAGAGAGAGCACTTCTTAACTTTAATCGAAAACTCTCAGCCATCTCCCATTCAGGTACAAAGTATTGTTTTCCTTCTTCTCCTCCTCCTTGATCGAGGGTTGCTCCTTGAGATGAAGACTTGCAAATTGGCTCATGTTAACAAGAAGCAAGTTACTGAATACCACATCATATGCCCAAGAGAGAGAGAGAGAGAGAGGTTCTCGTCATCTCTCCATTGGTTATTGGCCACTAAGTATAATGAATGTATTTGGAATTAATAGAGAACTGATTCTCGACAAGGTCAGATCAGTCAGTGCAGGAGGGAGGGAGGGAGGAGCGAAGGGATAAGAGTGTAAGGTGAGAGAGAGAGAGAGAGAGAGAGAGAGAGAGAGAGAGAGAGAGAGAGAGAGAGAGAGATAGAGAGAGAGAGAGATTAAAGGGGGAAGGAGGATTGAATAAGAAGACTGAAAGAAAGGAAGTGATGGGAAGGAGTGGAGTGAGAAGGAGGACGGTGGAGAGAGGCGTGAGAGGAAAATTAGTGGAGCGATAAGGAGGTGGATGGAGGGAGGTGTAAGGGCCAGAAGGGGGAGTGGCGGGGCTGAGGGCGTGTTGGTGTTGTGGTGCTTCGGGCCGTCACGTGGTGGTCCCAACACTAAGAATAACACTGAAAACAACACCAATACCAATACGGATGAAAAATAGTGTGATCATCTATGCTGCTCTTACTACTACTGCTACTACTATTATTACTACTACTACTACTACTACTGCTATACTATACTATCTACTCTACTACTACTACTACTACTTACTACTACTACTACTATACTACTACTACTACTACTACTATACTACTACTACCCACTACTACTATACTACTACTACTACTACTACTACTTCTGCTGCTTCTTCTACTACTACTACTCTACTACTACTACTACTACTACTACTACCTACTAGCTTACTGTCTCTGCTACTATACTACTACTTTGCTACTTCTACTACATACTACTACGCTACTACTCTACTATGCTCTCTACTGTACTACTACTGCTACTACTGCTACTACTGCTACTACTACGCTACTACTACTGTACTACTGCTACTACTATACTACTACTACTATATATACTACTACTGCTACTACTGCTACTACTGCTACTGCTACTACTGCTACTACTACTCTACTATACTCTACTACTACTACTACTATACTACTCTGCTGCTTCTTCTTCTACTACTACTACTACTACTACTACTACTACTACTACTACTCTCTACTTTACTACTATACTACTACTACTACTATACTGCTACTACTACTACTACTACTACTACTACTCTACTACTACTGCTCTACTACTACTACTACTACTACTACTAACTACTACTACTCTACTACTATCTACTACTACTGCTACTCTCTCTTCTACTACTACTACTACTACTACTACTCTACTACTACTACTACTTCTGCTGCTTTACTACTACTACTTACTACTACTACTACTATGCTTCTTCTACTACTACTACTACTACTTCTACTACTACTACTACTTCTGCTGCTTTTTACTACTACTACTACTACTACTACTACTACTCTACTACTACTACAAACTAC
>JACEEZ010020120.1:232069-332069 GCA_016584305.1 Chionoecetes opilio
TGTTGCCCCGTCTGGGATAGGCGTGGGAGCATGGAGGGTGCATGACCAGCCTCAGGCGCCTCGCTCAGGAAGGGGAAAGACATGAAATTTAAGGAAGGTGGATCAGTATTCTTTTCCTCTCGTGGTATAGTCATTCAACTAGTCAAACTAATGAATCAGTTTCACGTAAAATCGAAGTCATTATTTTTTTTACTGTTAACACTGGGATCGTGGTGGTGACCGTGTCTGTATGCTAACCAGAATTGTCTCTCTTCCACAGCACTACATAAAGCATCACCGTGGCTCAACGTTCCCTTCGGTACCTTCACGCAGTCAATAAGTCTCTGCAATAGTGGCGGGAATAGGAGGAACGACACAGCACATTACTGAGCACCAGCGGCAGTGTCACTAACAACACTAACACGGGCATCAGCAGCAATAACAATAACAACAACAGCAATAGCAGAAGCATCAGACAGCAGTTGTTAGAGGAAAGTAAGAAAATGTGGACGAGCGTGTGCTGGCAAGCCAGCGCCCTGGGTGGGTGGCTGCTGCTGCTGCTGCTTGGCTACGTTCAGGAGACTGAGGGCGTGAGGAGCATGGTGAGGGGGAGCCACGCCCGCGACCTGTCTCTCGGCAGCAACACCCTTCAGAGTCTCCAGACGCTGTGGCAGAAGGACACCCAGGAGGAAGAGGTGAGGCACACACACACACACACACACACACACACACACACATTCTGACCTCTTCAAGTATACATAGCAGCTCATAATCTGAGTTCACCAAAAAGGCCAATGATCTTTCCTGGAGTTCCTCACGTCTCAGGGCGGGGCGAGACTGGGCGGGGCGGGGTGCATGTCGCCAGGCTCCCCCCCTCCCCCCCTGGCTACCGCGAGGGACTTTCATGAGGAACTGGACCCCGGTGGTTCACGTAACGCTGCGACCCAACACATTACTGGTTCAATTTCAACAACCTGACACCCTCAAGGTCACCCCGCTTGTTTACGTCCTGCGCGGATCAGCTTCGTATCCGGCACGGCCTTCAGAGTCTGTCTCGGCAAATTGAATAAACCTGGCCGATTACTTCTCAAACCATCCGAGTTGACCTTAACCTTTCCTGACAGTTTGGTTGAAATGGTGACAGAAATGGCGGAGCCGTGACTGTACAGACGGACGGACAGACAGGCAGACGGACATTTGGTGGTGGCGTTAGCTTTGAATGTTCTTCATTACAGTAAGATATGTCAAAGATTGTTTGATATCCTATAGCCGCGTGATCATTCTCCCCACAGCCACCTCATGTGCTCGACCCCCGCAAGACCTGGAACTTCTTCCTCCAGAACTCTGAGGCGCAGAGGGTCAGGACACGGAAGAATCGCATGAAGAATCGCAAGAACCGCCTCCCTATGCCCAAGGAAGGCCCTGCCGGTCCCCCGGGGCGCCGAGGACCCATGGGCCCTCCAGGAGCCCCCGGCGGAACCTTCACCACACATGAGATGGAAGAGTATATCAAGGATTTCTTGAGAGGTAATTATTCCATGTCGTTTGTGATCCCATGACTCACATGACTTCGTCCAGTATGAATCTGTCTCGATTTTGTGTCGACTTTGACTAATTCAAACTTACGTTGTTAGTTATTTACTCATCATCCATTCAACACCATGTGAAAAAGATGAGCATCTGATACATTTTTTTCTGAGTTTACTTGTAATAAATACTGACTAAACGTGGGGAATGACCCCATGCTCAGCATGCTGCACCTTCCCTGCCGCCTCCATTACCGTCTGAGTGCGTTTGTCTCCACAGACTATTTGAGTCAAAATATGAGCGTGCCCAACGTAACGAGCCTGGAGGCAGCGGAGAGCCAGAGGTGGTTGCGGGGTGGTCGAGGTCGCGTCAAGGCTGCCTTCACCGCCATCCTGCCACGCCCCATCATCCTCAACCCTTCAGGGCTCTCTATCGTCGACTCCTTCACTATTGTAAGTCGTGGAATCCACCCCTGCATACAAACCTCACGAAATGAACTAAGTCAATCATGTTGTATAGTTAGTACAGGAAAGGAAACAATCAGACAGGAGGATAGCTAGAATGAAAGTTAGTGGCACACACACACACACACACACACACACTCACCACCACTACCTGTCGCAGACGTTCTCCCCGGGGGTGTTCGAGCGCCGGATGGTTCTGCAACACGGCGGGTTTTCTGCCGTGAAGCGCGGCATCTACCAGGTGGCCGCCTCCCTGGTGCTCCACCCTTACGGCCGCCCCAACAGCGTGCCACTTGAGCCACCGCAAGACATCAGCGTCTATCTGTGTATAACCACGTGCGCCAGGGACAGGTGAGTGGCCTTACTTAGAGGTGGAGGGAAAGGGGGGGACGGGTGGAGCTGGGAGAAGAGCAATGTTGAAAGTTACAATAATTCATGTGGGAGACTGCCAATTGCATGAAAAAAGCACAACTTGCGTTCTACTTTTCGATAAATATCTCGCTCTCTAATTGACAAGCATCAAGTAATCGTGCAATATATTGATATGATCCTTCCCCTCGGCGGTGCAGGCGTCGGCTGGAGTGGTCTGGCGGCCTGGGCGAAGGCTCGGTCACGGCGGTGCTGGTGGGTCACGTCGTCTTGCTGAGGGGCGACACACTCCTCATCGCCGTCGACAACCCCACAAAGTAAGTTGTCTTAATTATTCTGGTGAAGTCCATTTCACCTGTCGTTTTGAGCTGACCCCGATCGCTTCTGACATCATCCTTCACCTGTACACGATGCCAACTTGTATCTTATTTATTAATTCACTCCGTGGCTGGGACATGCATGGTGGGCCGCGGGATGACTGGACACAACATCCCGTCATTCTGCTGCCCACTTAACTTTGACCCATTGCAGACTTTCCTTCAGTATTGTTATCCCTTCACGCCCAGATCTTTCCTTTGCTATAAACAATCGTCTGTCGTTAGCCATAAAATTACGAAAAATAACTTAATATACCAAATTAGTTAGTGGGCAAGGATACTAAGCAGGGCATATCTATAAAATATTGCTTAAAGTCACTAAAAATCGTATAATGGTACCCAAATTACAATGGAAATTATGTTCTGGGTCTCAAGGGGTTAATGATAAAATTATACCAGCTATACTTTTTTTTCAAGGTCACTTTGTTTTCGCTTCTCATGAGGTTCCTTCCTCTTCAGGCGACCTTTGCAAGTGAGGACAGGATCAAGCTTCTCAGCCGCGCTCATCGGCACCTAAACACCTGCGGCGGGAGGTGTCGCGCAGAGTTCCGCACCCAGAGGCAACGAACTGGGTGTGCAGGATGAAACGTTCCTTGAGCGAGCAAGTGACAAAATATAAATATATAAATAGCTAAAATGAATAAAGAAATGAAACAATGATAACACTGAAGTGTGTCAAAGGAAGTGTTTCTATCAGCGGCAGATGTGTTGCAAAGAGATGGACGAAACCGGTTATGTGGGAAGACAGGTGTGTCACGTCGCCGCCTTGAGCTCTTCAGAAATGGACAAGTGGGTTACAAAGGTGACAAGACGCAGTGTGTTGCCGTGACGCCCCGGAGGAAAAGACTGACCAGGCTTCACAGAGGACCCTTAGGCCGCACGCCGTATTGGATAATTAGAATTAAGACGTGGGTTAAAAGCTTTACGTAGATGACAATTGAATTTTTTTTTAAATATTTATTTTGTTTGACGAGTGTTTGTGAATAGCCCAGCAGTTGTCCCAGAGCAGTGTGCTTGTGTGTTATTGACAGTCTGGATTACTGTAACATTAACGCTCCGATAAATGTTGCATCGCCGTTCTCTCTCTCTCTCTCTCTCTCTCTGGGTTTTTTTGGCTTTTTAACCCCGCCGCGTGGTTGTGAGTGAGAATGAGCCTACTGCCGCCGCTCCGCCCTGGGCCGTGGTTCACGCAGCATAATAACGCTTTGGGAGCGTGAAGGGCGTGGATGACTGCACAGAAGGCTGTTATCTACAGAGAAAAGGTTTTGTTCCTTGAGGCTTGTTATATTTCTGTCGCCATTTGAGTCTCTCTCTCTCTTTGTTTTTATTTCAACTTAATATTTATGGTGCTTTTTTTTCGTTGCGACTTGTACAAAGCTGCTTACAGTATATTATATTGTATGAAGGTGTTCGCATAGCTTTACTCAGTAAATCAAGACGTTGGAATATGACGAAAGATACTCCTTGACAGATGCAATTCTTGAAGATGTTTCGCGTACATTCCAGAGACGTATAGGCAGTAGGTATGCTGAAACATTGTACTCGGTCTAAGTCTGTCACGATAATCATTAATTATAATTTTTCGTCTACTTGTCCTCCTCTTTCATGTGGTTTTTTTTCCAGCACGTTCATGTAAATATTTGAAAGCGTTGTTTCATCCCTTACCTGTTCATTTAATTGTCCTGGAGTTGTCTATACAATAAATACAAAGTACAATAGATATTAATTGTGCCAAGTGTTGTGTTTGTTATATTACCCTGTCGAGCCATCCTCAGCCTACTGTCATTATTTTTGAATGGATGTAAAATTAGCGTGAAACCATCCAGAGGTGTGTGTGTGTGTGTGTGTGTTTGTGTGTTTCTTGTTCCTCAGACTGGTTCTTTCATCGATGGTTCGAACACAAGAGACAAACGAGCCTGTATCGAGTAGTGCCATCCGTGTCGGTCCGCCCTTAATTAACCCAGGTATACTGGGAGACTTCATCTTACAGAAGAATTATGCAAGTGTTGAACTGCTACAAGCTGTTTAGAAGTCAAAGTCAATACTGCTTGCTTCCTCTCTGAGACATAAAACAAATATGACTGATAGTTAGTTGTCTGGTGAGTCTAGGCAACTAATCAAGGAACTATAGCGATGTTGCCACTTATAAAATACGCTCCTAATTGTTCACAAACTAAGACGAGATTAACGGGAGATGACGTGTGGAGAGTGTTTGTACTTTCTTATTACATTGCGGAGTGGCGGATTCTTGTAAAAGATAACTGATCACTCAACGAAGCCAGGAAGTGACATTTATGGTGTAGTCATCTCAACGAAGGAAACAAGTGCTCGTCGAACCCTGGACATGAAGTTTTAAAGAAGTGTTGATTCAGAAGGTGAGTTTAAATTTAACCCCTTCACGCCCAGATCTTTCCTTTGCTATAAATAATCGTCTGCAGTTAGCCATGAAATTACGTAAAGTGACTTAATATATCAAATTAACAAGTGGACAAGCTAGGATACTAAACATGTCAAATCTATAAAACATTGCTTATATTCACTAAAAATCGTCTAATGGTACCCAAATTACAATGGAAATTACGGTCTGGGCCTCAAGGGGTTAACTTCGGTTCGTTTTTAGTCACCATGTTATTCACTCGAGTCCATGAAGGAACTCTAGAATCACGATACTGTTCACTGTGGTTGCCTGAGAGCCTTGGAGAAGAATAGTAACCAGCAGAAGGAGAGAGATAGGCTAGTTTATTTCAGTCAAAGCCGGAAGGTTTTGTTATAAAGAATTTCCAAACCTTTCCTTCTAAAGGCAGCATATGTACTATTTAGTAAAACGGAATATTAAAATAGAAGGATTTGTCTTAGTTTTGTGAAATATTGCATTTAAGTTAAGTATTCAAAATCTAGCTTTTAATAGAAGAAAAAGGAGATGTATGAACAATTTGAATAACGTTAGCCTTGAATGATCTTATATTCCATACAATTCACATTATTTATACCGGTAAGCATTTCTTGGGGCCAGGGGCGTATTTAGGATCTTGAAACATTGGGGGCTTAGCCCAGCCAAGAGATCTATAAATTTTTACAGGATAATTTTCAATTTATTTATGAGTTTAATGAATATAAGATGTGAGACACTGTAGACTCTACCAAAAGGCTCCGGTAATTTGCTTAGGATAACTTTCGAAACATGAAATTAAAATTAAATTAAGACAATCTGAGTTGGGGTTCATTAATTGATTTAATGCTAAAAAAGGGAAAATGTGCCAGACCTCAGAGGTCATATGGCAAGTTGGGGTTCAACTTCGTTATTATTTTTATTTTCATCAGTAGGAGTAAGGCCCGGTTCAGACCACGTATTTGCTACGTCCGTCTTGTTATCGTGACGTCACCGTGACGTCACGATGACGTTACCTCGTCTCACTGGTCGAGCACTCCCGCTCGCTCATATCAGAAAAAATTACAGTATAAAACCGCCTTGCTTTCCTTACTTCCTCCCTTTTGTACCCATGACACACCTATTACTCCCTTCACTATATCCCCCTTCACTCCCTGGCTTACCTATATAGTGCTACAATCCCCTGACAACAGGCTATTGCAAAGGTTACAAGTGGAATCTGTATAGCGGGGGCCACAAGTGTTGCCACAATTCGCAGTCGTGGCTGTATTTTTCAAGTCACTAATAATTACTACCTATTAGAAATACCACGAGAAATAACGGATTAAAATATACAGAGGTAGTGGTGGTGGTCGAGCTTACAATCAAGCAGCGGTGCCGCTGTTCCGCCTTCAAGCAGCGGAACACAATATTTTCACATCATGTATGTCTTCCATTACTAACATTGTCTTTCAGAATCACTGATAATAAATATATTTTAAATCAGACCTTGGAAACAGTATTATTTTGATAGTGCAAAACTTAGTTACGTATAATGTTCTATAAATTGTGGCACCACCGCTCACGCAGCCCGCCAAAAGATTCGGAGTCTCCAATTCTTTTGCCTCCAGACGCACGTCTTTCAAGGTCACAAAAGCAGGAAGTGACGTCACGGTGACGTCACGTTGGCAAGACGGACGTAGCAAATACGGGAAGTGTGAACCCCGCATAAAACCCTAAGAAAAAGAGAGCTTTGGCGTGATGAAGCAGTCATATAGATTGCATGTATATTCCCAATGCTTTGTTCAATACTGAAATCTGACCAACCTCGGTCTTATAACTACTTCATTTTTTTTTTACATCACAAAGGACTGGCCAAGGACACACAAAAACGCACTTTGAAAAGAATGCACTTCGAAAAAATGCACTTCTGTTAACTCTCGTCTTGTCCATCTGATATTCTCTTCTCCACCTCTCCAAAAGGTCTTTTGGTGTCGATCCTCTGTCATGCACTCCTCATCTCCTGTCATGCACTCCTCATCTCCTCTGTCATGCATTCATCTCTGTTCTTTCCTCCTGCTCTCTCCACCTCTCACATGTCCTGCTCATAAAAAGGATGCCATCAACATACGCTAAGTAACATCTAACACAATATCTTGTTTACTATAATTTTATGTTGGCCCCAGTCAGAGCTTATCTTATTTTCGAGAAAAAAAAAAAAAAAAAAAAAAAGGTATTTGAGATCCGGGGCTATTCATAAAACATTCGGGGCTATAGCCCCAAAAGCCCAGGCCTAACTACACCCTTGCCGTTAAGCATTTCTTGGGGTAGGCCTCTGTTAAGATCACCCGTAGTGCTTCGCAGCCCTTAATTAAAATAACCAAAATAAACCCAATATGTCCCAATAGTATGAAATTGAATTATTTTGAAGCCTCTGGCGTACCACATTGCAAAGCTATTCACTTCATCAGCATAGTTACCTGTGTGGCACAAAAGATTTGTTCACAAACTATTCAACTAAAATGCAAACCATAATTTTTTATGTCATCTACAATATAGAACAACTGGCTGAACATTTTACACGAAACAAGAATTTCCACAAATGCTTAGAACCTACTTTTCTTAGGAGTGACAAGCAATGGAAGGTTTCCCCCCTCGTCCCTCTAGTAGTCCCCTGCAACACTCGGGGAATACAGAGAAATGCTGTCTGACTACACTAGAGTTGCCCGATTCGATCTCCCCACCATTATCTAGGTAGCCATGAACCTTAACACTTTGCTGTCAGTTACTGTAGCATACTAATCGATCTGTCAGTGTCCATTTTAGCGTAAATGTCAGGACAAGATTAATATGTATATTTTATATATACTCTCTCTCTCTATCTATATATATATAATATACAATGTACTTAATTCATTGGTATGTTCCTGTTTATCAAACTTTGTTTCTTTCCACATTAACCTATTATGATTAGTAATTAATCAGTAACGTAACTTTTAAAATTATTACTGTGAAGAAATCAAACATCAGTTTTACGGACATTGTCTTTATCCATCATTTGCAACGAGTCTCAAGAAGTATCAATAATTATTACAAATCACGCCACAACAGCTTTTATCTACCTCAAAGCCTACAAACCCATCAAAACACCACCCAAGGTCACCTCAACATAAAACATTCAAATTATTTTCGTCAAAGCTTTTCTCCAGCAAAGTGTCTGCTGCCAATCTCATAAGTATACAGCTTGAATATACATAAGGATAATAATACAGATTAATTTCACAATGTTTGTAGTTATGCCTGAAAATTCAGACTGGAATATTACAAGCAATACGTACTTCCACTGTCAAGCAACCGTAATTTCAACATAATCCTTATTACAGGACTCTCTCCATTCACTCCTTTGCTTCAGTTTATCAAAATATGTTACCACTGCATGACTTAGCAGTTACCTAAAAACACCACCTACTAATTTCACCAGAACATTTTTGTCAGCATTTATTGATGACCAATACATGATTGGGAAACCCTCAATAACCCATAGGACTAAATTTTTTATATTGACCAGTTCATTATATTATGTTTCTCTTCCCTTGCTTGGTCTATGCCGGAGTTTTCCACAGAATAATAACATAAGTACTTCCCCCACATTTCTTTTTCTACACAGTTGAGCATCATAGTTTGTATAAAATTTGTAAGGAACCTATATTACTATAGAATGTAAATAATTTAGGCATATATTACGTACAAAAGCCACGTAACAGTAAGAAACATTGAAATACATTTATGGTATTTATTTGCTGCAGTGAAAAACTTATTGTACATTGGTTTAAGTAATTAAAATAGCAATGCCTTCTATGGTGGTATATCAGTATTTATTTATGTTAAGAATAAAAGAAGTAAGCCAGGAGCTGTAGGCTTACGATGTGCTATCAAATAGAAAATAGAAGCTATCACATTCCCATTCAAATGAGATGTTGGCTCATCTTATTTTCACAATTTGCTCTCCTTGTTCAGCAGTGCATGCACCTTGGCACGCAAACCCTGAAAATAAGAGGTAAATCATTATTACCTAGATTGTGTTAATCCATGTCTACAAGCATTAAACAAACTAGTTACAATGTAATTTCATGCTTGAATTGCTTCTGTAAACTAATATATTTTAACTTTCAAGACAAAGAATAAAATTCACTGAACTACACAATCTCCTTTCTTAAGCATTTCGGACGAGACCCCCATCCGATATCGATGACTAACTACGTCATTTTCTTCAAGGCACTCACTTAATGATCTCTATATTCTACTATCGTTACATTTTCAACTCCTCCAGCTAAACAGTCTATTTCTGCCTCTCTCATTACTTTCATGAAGAAAACTCTCACACCACCACCTTTTAACTGCATTTCTACCCCCACAGCACCTCTATATCGGTGCCCAGGATCCCCTATGATGCTCCCTCACCTTCCTCGCATTGCTCCCCTTTTCTGCATTTAACATAGTAACTAGAGTATTTTATCCCCACCCCCCCTCCCATCTTTCACCAGCTCTTATTTTCTTCCTAAACCTTCTTCCTCTTCGCTTCCGTACATTTACTTAGATAATCTACCCACCTTCCATCCTTTCTCTGTAAAAAAAACATACATTAAATTTTTTTTCTCTCCTGATCTGCATTTTCACCTCGTTCTACCATCTAGCACACCTATCTACTATATGCATGCATATCTCAAGTATATACCTGTGCTATTTTAGCCATTGCTGCACTGTTATGAGGATCAAATGATGTTTTTTTCTCTTCCTTTTTGTCCTTTTTGACTTCTTTAATTTCCTCTCCGCCAACTGCAGATACCTCGACCACACTATCACTGTTTCCTGCTTTTTCTTCCACAGTGGATAGCAGACTAGCAGCAGCTGGACTTGGAGGAATGGGAGGCAGCAGGGGAGGCGATGTGCACTCCTCAGGTATTTTGGTAAGTGCAGAGCTGCAAAAACAAGGTAAGGTTGAACCAGAGCTGCTACATTGACACTAATAGGTACGTGTGATTATGCAAATTTGTAGGCTGCCATTAACCCCTTCACACCCAGATCTTTCCTTTGCTATAAAAAATTGCATGTTGTCGAGCCATAAAATTTCAAAAATTAACTGAATATACCAAATTAGTTAGTGGACAAAGATACTAAACGGGTCACATCTATAAAATATTGCTTATATTCACTAAAAATCGTCTAATGGAACTCAAATTACAATGGAAATTACGTTCTGGGCCTCAAGGGGTTAAGTGACTAAGACCCAGCCATATAAATATGTAGCCTTTCCTTCAAAATGATTACTGTGATGGTCATTATACAACCAATCATATCCCATGCATCAAAACCACCCTCTGTATATCCATTCATCCTGACACAAATGCTTGCCTCCATGCACAACATAACTGTTACCTACCTAAGGTGAGACAAGTCCGAGGCTCCAACACTGATCACACTGGAAGCTCTGGAACCTCTTTTACTGTGTCCTGTAGACTCGCTGAAACATACATGCCAATATGAGATCAAAAAGGTGTCTGTTTTTTTCAAGCTTACTGTGAAAAGGATGACTATGCTTCTGTTATTGCCAAATTTTGTTCTATGACTTTCAAATTCAGTCTTTCTACTTACATAACCTGAACATCATTATCTGATGGCGAGGTTGATCTCGATGAAGAATATGAGTGACTTGAGTCTGAGGAAGATGAGGAAATACTGCGTCTGCGAGACTTCTTGCTCTTGCGCTCTCTTCCCTCCCTCTCATGACGTGAACTATGCTTACGTCGCTTCTTCTTGTGGGATGACCTGGAGAGATTCGTCAATGATAAAAATGCCAAGACCTAAGCTGAAAACTGTTTATTCGATGCTTTCCAATTATGAGAATGAATAAAAATTTGTTAATGGCTTCTTTCTATTATATTGGGGACCACATTCTCTGACTCAACATTCATCCTACTCTTGCATTTAAAAAAAATATTTAGGTCACAACTCCTCAGCTAGCTGCCTGTACCTATTCTCTGTTAGGTAAAAGGGGCATATAGTATGAATGGAGACCAAGCCCAAATCGTCTATCTAATTAGTCTAATTTGCTGGCGACTCTAGCCAGCATCCTCTGACCTCACGGACCTCTCGGTTGTGAGCAGCTTGTGGTAACCTGTGCACCACCAGGCATAAATATCTACAGCTTGTGGTAAGCTGTGCACCACCAGGCATAAATATTTACAGCTTGTGGTAAGCTGTGCACCACCAGGCATAAATATCTACAGCTTGTGGTAAGCTGTGCACCACCAGGCATAAATATCTACATCTACAGACCATTGGATAGCTTTACTTCTAACTATAGAAGCTACAAAGACAAGACTTTCATACTTGTGAGGCTTTGGTGACCTTGAGCGTGAGCGGCGCTTCTTGTGCCTGCGTGACCTTGACCTTGACCTCTTTCTCTTCTTGCGTTCCCTGCGACTGCTTGGGGATCGGCTCTCTGAACGTCCATGACGCTGCTTTTTGCGACTTCGAGTTCTGAAAATAATTATTAGTACAATTTAAGTATACTGGAAATAATGGCATCATTAACAGAAATTGTTACAGAAAATGGAATGATAATGAGAATCTGAAGTTGAAAACAAGGCAAGGAAAAGAATCAGGAATTTTGTGCATCTAATCTTTTTCTCTTATACATGAAGCATCCCAAACACGGGCATTGGTATAAAACACAGAGCACTTCATCGATAGCTCTGATGCCTGTTCCTAACTTTCACCATCCATTCTTCCCACACCATAGGCACTTCTCAACACCATATCATTATCTATATTGACAAAATACTCACTTTTCCCGGTGAGAAACTTCTACGGGTCGGGATTTGCTTCTCCTGTTTTCTAGACTTTGACTCCTACGACCGTCCT
This sequence comes from Chionoecetes opilio, assembly GCA_016584305.1. Classification (NCBI taxonomy): domain Eukaryota; kingdom Metazoa; phylum Arthropoda; class Malacostraca; order Decapoda; family Majidae; genus Chionoecetes; species Chionoecetes opilio. The sequence continues at coordinate 244,078 of JACEEZ010020120.1, forward strand.
CACTGGCTCCTGTGAACAGACATCTAAATCAACCTCATGAAGTCTTTACATATGATATTAAGAACTGGAAAAAAAAAGCGGAAAAAATTGAAACATTTAGCAGTCACCTCTTCCAAATGCCATTCACACAGCCAGCCATTACACTAACTTTCACCCCTTTAAGGTAACAGAATACTTGGTAATGCTTAATCTACACAATATCCCACTCATATACAGCTGTGGTATGTTCTCAAAAGACCTTATGAAGATATTGGTGGAAGTTACATAGAAGGGAGATGAGAAAATAAAATCAATGCTTTGTAAATTTCAACAAGCACAGCTGTATGGTCTTTTGAGTGAAAATACCATTGTCAAATCTTATGAGCTGCAACCCATCCTATCTGAGTTTGTGTATACTTACCTGAACTTACCATGCCAGCTGTGAGTATATGCAGTCGACCCAAGGTACCTGAATTCTAACATGATAAAAAGGAAGAGGTGTGGTAGGAATGGACGAATGGATTTTGGGAGGGGTAGTAGGTCAAAAGCAAATTTCCACGCCTCTGTAAATCACCACTGTCTGTTCACGTCTTTGGTATCTTCCTCACATCACTGCTGTGACAGGCCGTTAGCCTCCCCACCTTCACACTGCTCACACAAATATCATGGCTCACAATTTTGAGTCTTCTGTTACCTCATTAGCCATTCCAGCATCCAAAGAACCTTTCAAATGTCATAAAATGAGGCCAAATGAAGATTAAATAAAAAAAAAACGACATCACAGCAGGAAATTTTGTCACACTAGTGACTGGAAGAATAAAAGTAGTTCTCTGTTGACGATCCGTACCTACACCTGCACGGCCACCCTCGGCGAAATAACAGCAGAGAGCCACTGCAACACATCTGCAACAAGTCAAAAGACCATAGATAACTGCAATATATGTGGGACACTAGTCCCATGATCTGCCTACCTGCAGCAACCAGGCTTAAAAGAATAAATGATGGAGTAAATAAATAAATAATAAATAGATAAATAAAAATTAAACAATAATGTATGCCTCACAAAATGTATGTGAAGCATGTATGTTTTGGTTATTTGGGGGAGGGGGGCTGCTGCTGCTGCAGATAAACTCATAAAACTTCAAAATCTCTAAAATCTTTGGAATGTTGAAATTGTTCATCAGCAAGACAATGAAGAATGTGATGCTGAGAGGAATGAAACCTTCCTGAACCACAAGATCATATCAGTGAGGTAGTTAAATCACTGAAGTTCATTTGTGGCAAGTTCAAGAAAATTTTTCTCTCTTCTTGCTGAGTAAAAATGACCCGAAGGCACACCACAGTGTGAGGCTTGTGAAGGTCACCGTAAGGCAGGAACACATACCCGACAATACTGAAGACTCTTTGGGAGTGGTGGACTTCACAGGCTCAACAGTTTCTGTGGTGGCGGGAGGCTCTGGAATGGAGGTCCTGCAAAAAATGAGATATATTTAATAATAGGAAATTAAACAGCCATAGGAAATTAAACAGCCATCATCACAGTTGATCCACTCCTATAATCACATTTTAAGGTTTGTGTAGACATTCAACAATCATAATCATTATAGAGATGTCTTACCAATCAATTTTAGATAAGCTGTTTGTACTCTTTTCTTTACTGTTGGCTCGGCATGTTTCCGTAATCTCCAGTGCACTTGGGACTGGGGGTGAATGAACTGGGGGTGGAGGTGGAGGAGGAGCCGGTGCTTCTCTAGGTGGCAAGGGGACAGGTGGGGCGGGACTGGCGGAGTGGGAGCGTGACCTGGAGGGAGTGGAGGGCCGGGTGCTGGCCACCGACGACCGCGGGGACTGTGACGCAGAGCGCATGATTTGAGCCGCTATCTCAGGAGGCAGCTGGGGGCCTGGAAAGAGAGTGGTCAAGTGATTCATATTATCATAATCACTTTCCAAGTAACAAAGGAAGGGGACCACAATTCTGACAGAAATGTATTATAATTACCATATCAGCCCACCACATAACAAATATTTACCATTCCAGCATTCAATATTCTCATGTTTGGATGCACAGACGTTACTTATGCAGCCTTCACTCATGGGTAATGAAACATATTTCAATGAACAAGATTTTAGGATTTCAGATAAAATAAGTAAACCATAAGAGCGCTATTGATTCTTAAGCAATGCTTCATCCAAACTTTTCTACAACTGAAATTATCTTGAGTAGGGTAAAAAAATTACAAATCCCATTTAAGATGTGAAATATATAGAAACCTTGTGGTTCTGATACCCTCAGAATAATTTTCATGCCGGCGTATTACACAAAGCAAAGACGATACGAAAAAAATCAAATAAAAATAAATAATTGGAGTGGAACCTGTCCATTAACTTTGAATCTTATGACAAAAAGGTGGCAGTTTTGAATGACACTTACCATAAACAGGCGGGACTGGACTTTCCTCCTCTTTGCTTCCTTTTTTCAGTCTGGAAAGGAACATGGCTGCTTTCTTTCTTCGTTCCTGCTGCTTGTGTTCAGAGTGCAACGTCCCCTCACCGGATGGGCGGGAACTCTCCTTTCCCGTCTCATCATTGAGCATCTTCTCTCTCTGGCTGCAGTCTTCAGCGTCCATATCCTTATCCATCTCTTGAGCTGCGGACAGATCAAACAGGCTGTGTTTAACCTCTCCACAGTTCCTCTTGCATGCTTCCTTTATGCAAGGTTCCTTTGAAGGGTAACAGCACACATACACTGGTCTAAAGCAGTCTTTCAAGTATTTTTTTTTTTTATCGGGCCTCCAGCAGGGGAGGACCACGGGCTAGCTTGAGCCCGTCAGAGAGATGCTTTGAAAAGAGAGAGGAGAGTGTTCGTGCTGCTGGCGTGCGGCACGAGGACTGGCTTTTCAAGTTTCTCTAAATCATGACCCTAGATGCAATATTGTTTTTGTCTTATAACACACTAGAATATCAAAGTGCCATTGTTTACTTCAAAAACTTACCATATTTGAAGATGTCATACATGTCATCATTATCCCCAGATGCATCCGTTGATTCGTCCATTTTCTCAACCTCCTTCTCCTTCTCTTTCTCCTTTTCTTCCTTTTCTTTTCGTTCTCTCTCCTCCTTCTCGCGTCTGTCCCTCTCCTCTTTTTCTTTTATTTTTCGCTTTCTCCTCCTCTCCTCCCGCTCCAATCTCCTCTTCTCCTTCTCTTCCTCATCCAAGTCTTCATCATCAGAGGACGACGACTCTACAGGGAAGGTGGAGTGGCGATCCAGATTAACGTCTTGCTCCCTGGACTTGATGGAGAAGCTGATGGTTGAAGTCTGTTTGTTATTGTTACTGTTATTACTGCTCCGGCTACTGTTGCTGCTGGTACTGCTGCCTCCTCGCTTCTCCTTCCTGGTGCCGGCATTTCCCTCCACCAGACTGCTCAGTGATAACCCTTTATCCTACAAAGACATGATATGAGTCAGGTCATATAGTGAACAGAGGACAGCATTATTAAGGGGATCTATATATGGCAAGATCCTATCTGGCCAGAACCTAGCCATCAGGATAAGGTGTCTCCAAAAAGATAATTATACTTTTAAATAATGTGCCAATGAGCACACGCAGCATGCTCACAACAGTACTGTGAATTGATGACTTTGAGCTTTAGTAGATCACTAGCCGCACCATGACATGCAAGTCATTAAGCTACATACACTACAGTGAATGTTTGTTTAGTGCACCTAGCTAGTTGGGGTGTCTATAAGGTATAAGGTGCACCGTACTCTGCACTTACCAACATTTTCATTCTGGATATCACTCTAAGGTTTCCTCTCCACTCTTTGCCAGTTTTGCCACCACCATGTCTGTTACCCTTCCCAGAGGGAATGGCTACTTCCTGCAGAAGGGCAGCAAGAAAGAAGTTCTTTAGGCCTTCATCCACTACCACAGCCACATAATCCCACACCACCATTCCACCACACACCTATTCCACGATGCCACACTATGTGGCGCAACCTTTTCAGCACCCTGAGGGTCTAATACTCCTCAACCCTGCTCCATGTGGCCTTCCTTGCTGTACCTCCAGGCAACTGGAATATGTGGCCACAATTACACAACACACTATTCTAAACACATCATCTTCACCTGTATCTCATCTCTCAATAGGGGTTTGCTGTTTTCTATGCTCTTCTCCACTTGCCCATGTCCTGAACCATCCACTAATCCAGTGACGTCCACTGTCAGTGCATCCTTCGATCTTTTCTTACGGTATAATGTGCATGTTATAAGCTGTGCCATTCATGGATTTTATGAGTTCTCCTGAACCTCAAGCACCAGATCAAATATTGCTGTCTTCTTAATTGTATGGGTACAATGAGCTCAAATAATCACAGAATTACAGTAACAATACACAAATATTCAAGTGTTTGTATATGAATGTACCAACATGCAGTAACAAATGATGAAACTTTATATTTGCTGGGGTTTCAGAAATTTTACCCCGAAGAAAATTAAGTGATTAAATATCTACCTGAAAGAGAAATTAAGTTAATGTCACCTCACCTCAACTCCATCCTTGAAGATGTCACCATACACTTCATTGTACAGACGTATCTTCAACCGGTAGTAAGGATAGTACTCGTGATCCTTCTTTAGGAAGCTAAACCTGGGGTCATCTGTAGTAAACAAGAAAAGTACATTTTACCTTCATTATATATTCACAAGACTACAGGACAGCATTTACTTTATACTATTTCTATAGCTAAATATCCATGACTGATTCTACCAGATCTCACCTCTGCTTCGCACCATTGTTTCAAAATCAACACCATTTTTGATGATGTAGCTGGCCATCTTGTCAATCACCATCTGGACATCTGGTTGTGGCCACTTGATGTTGCTGTACTCGCTTGTGCTCTTGGTGGGTGAAGGTGAGCACTCAGACCCGTCATCAGAGTCGGAATCATAACCCTTGGTGCGGTTGAAAGAAGGGTAATCCACCAACTGCTTTGAGTTAACTTTGGGTGTGGTGGATGCCTTGTTCTCTTCTACCTTTTTCTCTATCTTTGGGGTTTCTGACCCTTCAGCAATGGGTGTGGATGTTGCAACAACTCCAGGCGAGGCTGGTGCTGGGGACTCACATCTCTCAATAACAGCGTTGTTCTTCTGTTTCTCCTGTATTTTATGGATGAGCTTGAAGTATGCACAGTCTGATGATGGCTTGTGAGCTGGGGTAGGTGTTCCAGGGGCAAGATCTGGCTTGATGCCAGCTGAGAGGCTTGGGTGCAAGTACTGGTCGTCATTGCCATCACTTTCTTTCTTGGACCTTTGATCAGCTTCAGCCGGAGTGTATCTGTGTGAGTCAAGCAGCAAATCATCAAACTATCTATTCAGAAAAGTTGCAAAAAGTTGATTGGGATGTCTAAATATGATGGAATTACATTATTATGACTAGACCACGATGGTGCCTGTTCTTTGGAACTCGCTAAAGGTGCAGCTATGGCACAAGTCTACATTTGCACCTGTCCAAGGTCCTCATTTTAAAACCTTCCGTTTTTCTCAATCTTGCATCCCGTCTTTCATGTGGTCCAACACTCTTATCCTCCCATTTAATAGGGTATCATTCTCTTGCATTCCTAGCATTTATTCTACTCATATATATCCTTTTTGTCAACTCATTGTCAGCCATTGCTTCCAGGTGTACAAACCATCTGAGTTGCTGCACTTCACACTTCATTCATTCTCCCTTACTAGCTATACCAAATCTTGCAGATTAGTTTTGTTACTCTCATCGTCTATTACCATATAGCACCCGCCCAATACGTGTTAAATACCTCGTCTATATAAACTATCCCAGTTCTAAATATGCCTTGCTCCTCACTTTCCTTTGCTAGTTGTGATATTTTGGAAGTTTCTTGTTAAGATTATACCACACTTTCCCAGATATGTTCAATAAGCTAATTCCTGTAACTACTGCACTCACTTGTATATCTTTTTGCTCTATACACAGGAACTAAAGTAACCTTTGTCCAGTCTCGACTTGCGACATCGACTTGCACAATTCAAGTGCCTTGCATCTGGTGCTTACAGTTTTACTTCACAACTCTTGGATGAGCTTATCTTAATTCAACGTGACCAGAAAGTCTGCTTACCTTCCACTCTTGATCATGGCAACCATATGCTTGTAGTAGGCGTTTAGAGGATTGTCAAAAGATAGGAAACCAAACATTGGATTGTCTGCCTGCTTTGTCTTGATGATGATCTCCATCTGGCCTCCTTGTCCCACTATGAACTTTGAAGTCTTCACAATGATTTTGTTTTGCTTAATAGTTTCAGGCTGAAAAAGAAGATTTATTCATTTGAAATGTGAGTAATAGTCAATTGTATGCGCTACCTCAAAACACATTGACAGAAAGGACATTTGTGATAATCAAATAGCTTACAAAATCTGACTTTCTTTGCACAAAACATTTCAAAATCCTTCACTTCAATTATCGCTACTGCATTATTAAAATTTACAAGAGCCTTAACTCAGGTAAAATACAAGGGCAAAAAATGGTTTGGTAGAGAATGAGACATGTGTCAAGGCACCTAACTTTCTACTTCCACTCGATTGTATGGTCACACCTTTCATGCCACATCTTATCTATATCGTACACTTTACTTTGAATATAAAGTTTACTTAGATTTAAACTGAAAAATATTAAACACATACCACCACCATTCCTTGTGGGACATTAAGCTCAGTGGGAGGGACATAAATATCTTCATCTGCTTCTGGCATGTAACCTGTGTCCTCCTGCTGCTGCTGCTCCTGCTGCTGCTGCTGCTGCTGCTGCTGCTGCTGTTGTTGTTGTTGTTGTTGTTGTTGTTGTTGTTGTTGTTGTTGTTGTTGTGTTCACCCTGCTGCAGGTGATTGTTTTCAGGGTACTCAGACGCCTGCTCTCCCCCTACAGCTGTCGCATCTGCCGCCATAGCCTGGCCGTCATAATTAAAGCCCACCTGGGCGTAGGTGTAGGTGTCTGAGGCAAGTTCTGCCATCAGACGCTTGGACTCTTCATCTGAGAACAGATCAAATATTTGTATTTGTGCTGTCATCGCATAAAACTGGGTTAGCAAATCTCAATACTGCTCCATTTCCTTGACCAAATCATTAGCACAATATCATACTTTACAAGTAACAGAGGTTTTGTTCAAATACCAGAAACAATTTTTTTATTAATTTGTCATCATTATTTCATGTTTTCAATGGCTGGTTCCATGTTTATATATGTTAGCCTTTTATCATCCAATGGCAGGTAGCAAAGCTGTGCATTTATGTGCAACTTCCCTATCAAGCCTTATGTTTTCCAAGTCCTTCCTTATAGAGGATCTCATTTCATGTGCTACGTGCATTCCTTGGTCAACCCACTACCATGCAATCTCTCACTTTAAAATGTTAAATGGGATTCACAGTCATCCTCATATTTTCTGTCCACATGACTAACCCAATGAAATATGTCCAAACTGAATAAGTTATTTTCAATGATGAAGGGTAAAAATACTTCTCTTAATAATCATTGTAAAATACTAAAGGAACTTTGGCATGAAATTCTACCCTCCTTGAGAGGCCTTAACAAAAATGTCTCTCCACACTACATGACATTTTTGCCAGTTTCCAATCCAGTAATAGTTTCCCGAGGTGAAGTAGTCTTACCCTGGAAGGCCTGATATTGGACGTCATCTTGGTAGAGGGCCAGGTAACGCTCAAAGTCGCACCTTTCCTCCTCTGCTCGCTCCTCCTCCGTCAGCCCCTCCCACCGGTCTGCCCCGCCACCTGATTCAGCTTCGGACAGGTCATACACTGCTCCTCGCACATCATAACTGATTTCGTGGAGGAAAAAATTAAATAGATAAACAAATTCAAAAAGAATACATACAAAATAAAATTGCTCGTTTTGACAAATAATGTCAGAAAAAGTTACATTGTAGACACTACCAATCTATGTGTGGCCTTGTGTGTCATATGCAAACATATGTGTGGCCTTGTGTGTCATATGCAAACATATGTGTGGCCTTGTGTGTCATATGCAAACATATGTGTGGCCTTGTGTGTGTCATATGCAAACATATGTGTGGCCTTGTGTGTGTCATATGCAAACATATGTGGTTGTGGGGTAAAAAAAAGCTGTCAGCTCTTAGCAATAATTCCCCTTGGTATTATTCTGTTAGCCAGTCAGTTAATTAAATCTACACAGTAGCTGCCCTGGCATGCTCCCAAAGCAGTGCGTGAGCAGGGTATAAGTATATTAATGACCAGGATGCACCTCTAGTTCACTTGTTAGTTTCCATGAGATGCTAACAGCATGGCAGTGTGGTGGTTGCAGCCTAAGAGATCTATTGCTCTTTTGGTAAATTTTCGTTATTGGGCATCACTGATTTCGAGGTCGAAAGTTTATTTATTTTCTTAAATAGTTTTGATGGGTTTTGAATTAATCTAGCACTAATGGTATTATTTCACACCAGAACCATAGCACTCTACACAACTGGGAGTATGGTTTTTGTTTACCATTATTGAATTTTAAGAGACTTTCTCTCTAAGTTTCTCGTCGCAAATCAATAGTTTAAGATATATATTTTTTTGGGAGGAGGAATACGTCTGCTATGTTTACAAAATACCGGTTAGGTATAGGATTAGATAAGGTTAGGATAGATTCAGGTTAAGTTAGATTAGGTTTAGGAATCATGGGGGAAGTCACCATAAAAGCTTGTCTGATATCTGCCAAAAATACCAAAAAAACTTTAATTTTTTTCCATTGAGTTTGCCAAATTTTAACATTTTCCCCCTTGTAGTTTTGCAAAACTTTCGATTTTTCGTTGATTTAGGCTGTTTTTCAAGAGGTTTTATGGTGATTTCCCCCTGATTACTATGCTTAGGTTAGATTAAAGCAGGTAGGTGTGAAATTCGTCTCCCTAACCAATAAAACCCACATTCCCACCAGGTCCCCAAGATCGTAAGGGGAAAGGGGGTAGAAGCAAACAGAAGAATTTCCGGAGGTTTTTATGGTGGTTTTCGTGTGAAACTCAAACAAACTCGTCAGAATACCATAGGTTTGACCACTAAATGGATTATGGTCCGAGTGTAAAAATCTACCGCACAAATTTTCTGGCGGAAAACAACATGTAAATCTTTACACAGAGATATTTTTAGTGAGAAAAAGAGAGCAGCATGAACGATGATAAAATTGAATACAACCACCAGTACCGGGTTACACTTCGCTATGTAGAGCACCCACAAACTCATTACTGGACCAAGTGAATCTACAGTTTAGGGACGCTAGGACCGGCTGCAGCGGTAGAACACTACGGCTCTGAGGAATTATCGGTAATAATGGACGAGAGTTTCACGGTCGTTTTCAGAGACACCAACTATTTTTTATTGGCCTACAATTGGTGCTTGTTTTATTTTGCGCAAACCAAAAAAAAAAAAAAATAGTAAAAAAAAAAAAAAAATATGAAACCTAACCTAACCTGACCTTAATCACTACGTATACTTTTTATTATTTTTTTATTTATTTTTTGGTTTACGCAAAATAAAACTAGCACCATTAGAACAAGCACCTATTGTAGGCCACGAAAAAATAGTCTCTGAAAACGAACGTGAAACTCTCGTCCATTATAACCGAATTATCCTCTAAACAACATCAAGTAAGTAACGCCGTGGGTAAAGATACGGACGTAAATATTAGGCAGAACTGGGCTCATTCCATCGGCTTGATACTCATGTTATCTATCTATTGTCTCCTTCAGCGTAATTACCAAAAGAATATATTAAAAGATAAGGAAAAAGGTGGTGAGACTGGAGAGTTGTACCCAGCCCAACATAGTTTAAGTTATGCCTTCCCAAGTGCAAATGTGTTATCCCATGCCCCTTAAGGCATCAAGCACCAAGTAAGAAGGTAAATAGAAGTAATGACGCAAAATGTGTTCCTGATAAGGAAGTGAGTGAAGCGAGGTGAGCAATCTACCCACGTACCGATCGACCATAACCGCGTTGTCGCCCATCCATGGTATCAAGTGGTTCCCTTTGTCCAAATAAAGCGCCTTATCGTTGTCACGGAATAGTTTACACGAGTATCCAAACAGCAGAAGGTCTTGGTGGCCATTACTCCCTTCTTTATCGCGGGGCTCAAAAATGCTACGCCCAATCTCAGCCGCCATGACGGGGCTCGGCCTGCTGTGCAGCAGTGTTGCCAATTTGCCAGCCCGCCAGCCGCCAGGCAGCTCGTGCTACCAAATTTCCGTAGATTGAATGAATTTTTTTACAGAGATGGGTATAAATTCGGAAGATTTTAAATTTACATATATTCACTTTTTTTTTATATTACAAGTGACAACTGCCTGCCGTGCCTGGTGGCATCATCCCCGGCTGCCATTCACCAGCAGCTGCAGGTTGAGGCTGCTCAAACCAATGATGTTTTTCAGTTTCACCGACGAAAGCGCGCATATATGCACCGCATATATATGCTGTTAATCCCCGGTGTAGCTACACCGGCCTTTAGCGAGGGGGTGTTGTTTGAGGTGTAACAACCTTATAGGACAAAATCATTGAGTTCAAGTCATTTTTAAGTAATAAGAGCGGGAAAGGACTCTAGAATTTTACCCCACATTTCATTCAGGGCCCCGCACTCCCACCGGCCTATAGGGCCCCGCACACCATAAATCCGCCCCTATGTGTATCATCTTCAGTGGCACATACAAATCAGTATTTGTTTGTTTGTTTAGAGGATAATTCCTCAGAGCCATAGTGATCTACCGCTGCAGCATTAGTGTTGGCCGAATTGCCACCACCCCGGGAGGGGGGGTCACAAACCCCCGGCTAACACCCGGTACCCATTCCCTGCTGGGTGGACAGGGGCTCGGGCTCGGGGAAAGACCACCCATCTATCTTCGCTCCGCCCGGGGATCGAACCGGGACTTCTCGGTTGTGAGCCGAGCGTGCTAGCCACTACACTACGGTCGGAGTACGTACCCTGAATCCTTAGTACTTTTTAAAGTTAGTAGTGATGCTATAATTCGTAATATATGGCACCTGTCGATATTAGTGCGGGTGGCGACTATAGTGTTATCTACGGTAAAGGTACGGTAGGTCAGTAGGCCACAATTAATTATTATTGTTATATGAGTATTGCGTCTTAAGACAAAAAATTCCTCCAAAAGTACCAAACTTCAAAATTTACTCGTAAACTGATAATGACGTACGGTCACGACCAAGGATTTATTATTCTTTCTACCTAATATCCTTGGTCACGACCGATGTAAATAAATTACGTTTCTTTTCTTTACGTACTTACGCGCAGATTATAAGATAGAAGTCAGCAACTACTGCCTTTTCATTATTTTGGTGGATCTGGCAGTACTGCTCTGCCTCACTCGTGCCTCCATCTCCGTATTATTATTATTATTATCTGATTATTTTTTATTTCCCGTATTGCACTGTAACACTATTAGAATAAACATAAAATGATGTAATATATATTTGAATGAGAAGGCTATGTGTATATATTAAAATGTATTGCTGAAAATGGTCTTTAGCCTCTTTACTCGTACCGTAGGTAGCTATTCAGATACGCATTTTTGCTGTATTTTATCGGCTATAATCTATATTCTAGGTATAGATATATCTGATATTAATAAAAATCCTTTTCAAATCATGATATATAATCAAAATGAAATGTTTTTACATTTGTTTACAAAAATATAAACATGTGGATCCAAAGAGATCGATACAAAGGACCAATCAGCAGCCAGAACCAAGCATTATGGCGGTAGATAGACCAATCAGAAGGCCAGACGCAAGGAACGCCGGCCAATAAGGTGCGGCAAGGCAAGGCAGATAGAGGGATTTAAACCTGGCAGAAGGGAGGCAGTGGTGTGGTCCAGCTGTTCTTAAGCCGCTGGGTGAGTATTTACTGATGCTTCCAAGCTTTCATCAATCACAAACTATAGTCCAAGTGACGCTTTTGACTCACCAAAGGAGTATTTAACACGTAATGCCAAAGTTTGACGAGTCAAATGCAGTTTCAGAATAACCTCAGTAGGCTACATCACTCCTGGCAATGAATCCTGACTCTTATTTGCCCGATTTCTAGCCTCAACCCCGAAAGGGAGTACCGTGGCTACTATTTAGATTTTAGAAAATGACTGTGTCTGGATTCAAATATTTGTAATATATTTCTACCTACTGTTTCTATAGGTCAGAACGAGTGTGAAAGTAACAATGAAATGTTGTGCAAACATTATTCTATTCGGTATTATTATGATTTAGGTCTTCCTCGAGCCTGACAATTCTAACCTGTCTCATCGTGTAGATCTCCTTATTCTGAGTCTCAGTTCAGTTCAGTTGTTGGTCGGGAGTCAGGCCTTTTTCAACGGCACTCCCTGACGTGTTTCTTCTTGCTGTCTGGGTCTTTAATTAGTTTTCTTCTCTTATTCTATCTTATTAGTTTCTTTCTTTTTCTTTCTTCTTATTTTCTCTGGTCCTCCAAAAACTGTTGATTGTTCTTTTTGCTTCTTCCACATTCCCCTCTCCGAACAAATACTCCCCCACTATATCTTCTTCCTCCTCTAAGTAAGGTTGTTGTAGCCTCACACTTTTCTTTCTTTCATTACTGTAGGCTGGGCACCATAACAGAAAATGTTTTAAGTCCTCCTTTTCCGCCCCACATAAATCACAGGTTATTTCTTTTCCCCAGAACCTCCTTCTGTCGTTTATTTGTAGGTTATTTGTCCTGCACTTGAACAGTAGTTCTGAAGCTTGGTCATTGCTGTATATTTCTTCTTGGCCTCCCTTCTCTTTTCTCCATTTTCTGTATATTTTCAAACTTGCTTTTTCATTCATTTCATTCACCCATTCTCTTGTGTCCAACTCTCTCATTTTTTTCCTTATACTCTCCTTTGTCTCACACCTCACACCCTGGTTCATGACTCCAGTCTTTCTCAAATCTTTCATTACAGCTTGCATCCATTTATTTTGTCTTTTCTCAATCATCTCCTCTCCTATCCTTTTCACTAGGTCATTCCCGTCTATTAATACATACCTCAAGTACTTCCACTGTCCCTCCCTTATTCTATTCCTAACACTGGATGCTCCCACTTCCCCCTGGAGCGCCGCCCCCTGTGTATAGGCCTGTGCCCCAAAGATTTTACGGTACACCCCATTTTCAATTCTCTGTAATTTATCCATTTCTTGCTTTGTTAAATTGATCACATTAACCCCATATAGTATTGATGGTAATGCCACACTTTTCCAGTACGTTTTCCCTATTAGAATTTTAGAGCAACTTTTTGCGATGATACTATACGTCATATTTGCCATTTTTCTTGCCTTATTAAACATTTCTTCTTTTTGTATTTTGAAACAATTCTTCTTGTCATTTATGGTTATCCCTAAATATTTCATTCTATCTCTAACATTTATATTTCCCAACTTTTCAGGTTTATCTTTCATATTGAAAATAATGATGTTACTTTTATTTTTATTCATTTCCAATCCATACTCCTTACCTATTTCCTCTAACCTGTGTACTACCTGTTCTGCCTCCTCTATACTACTTGCTAGTAACATCTTTTGAACCCCATTTCCCACGGGGGAATAGTAACGGTGTTGCGCGAAATCTTGTCAGTGCGAAATCCTGTAAACTCCTCCATTCATCTATCTTATTTCACTAATTTTACAGCTTAACTGCTGCCCCGATACACGTTACAGGCAACATCGAGTCACAAGCTTTCCATGAGGATACTTACAAGGGTAAATTTCTAGTGTTTGCCCATACTCTCCCACTTCCCCCAAACAATTTTGGGGACCTGTGGGAATGCGGGGTTTTCGGGCTGGGAACAAAATATGTGTCGGAAACACGTACAGTAATTTAAGAGTTGTGTAGGGGGGTAAAATTCCTTAGATCTAGGGTAATTTGCTTATATCTAGAGAAATTTGCCTAACCAAAATTAACCTAACCTAGCGGGGGGCTTGACCCACCGATAACCAAATCTAACCTAACCTAACCAAATCTAACCTAACCTCCTAGCGGGGGGTTGGGGGGGTTCTCGACACTTCGGTCATCGTTCTGTGAGGATCGTCAGGTTCACACGTCTCTGGACTCAGAAGAAATCCAATTAATTTTTCCTATATCTAGGGAATTTTTTCAACACTCCTAACTCAAAAACTATGTGGTTGCGACGCATATTTTGTACCCCAGCCAAATATCCCGCATTCCCCCAGGTCCCCAAGCTTGTTTTGTGGGAGAGGGGGAGTATGGGCAAACACTAGAATAATACCTTTACAAGTACGTAATAATAGTTACTCAAAAGCTTAAAATATCCACGTCAAAATTGGGAAAAGGAGTATGGTTCTTATCAGGTAAAATTATTATCCTTTGTCTGGATACCAGTGCATCTAACTACTCTCATAAAATAATAAGTGTCTCAGAATACCCTGTAAAATGTTTCAGGGCAGCAGTAAAGCTGTAAAACATGCAAATAAAAGAATATACTTCGGTAACTTACGAGAAAGTTAAGCTTTTCTCTTTGATTTGCATGTTTTACAGTATTGCTGCTGCCCTGAAACATGTTGCAGGGTACTCTGAGACACTTATTATTTTAAAAGAGTACTTACATGCACTGGTATCCAGACAAAGGATAATAATCATACATGATAAAAACCATACTCCTGTTCTCACAACCTGACTGTTTTTGACATGGATATTTTAAGCTTTTGAGTAACTATTATTACTTGTAAGTGTTCTCATGGGAAGCTAGTGACTCAATGTTGCCTGTAACATGTATCAGGGCAGCAGTTAACCAGTAAAACCAGTGAAATTTGAGCGATGAATGAGGGGTCTACAGGATTTCGCACAACAACGGCGATACATATACTACAGAAAATCTAGTTATTTCGACCAGAAACGGTTAAGTTAGGTTAAATCAGATAAGGTTAGGTTAGAGATGGGGTTTGGTTTAGTAACAGATGATATGAAAAAAAGAAAATGTTCAAAACTACAGCTCGGTGCAAAGCGGAACAAGATTTGCGGGGCGGGCACCCCCACACAAAAAATAAATTTGACTTCTGGCAAAAACTAATGCCAGATTCATTCAAAGCACATTAAAACTATTCAGGAAAACGGTATTATTCCAGATGAACACCGAATTCACTTTGGTGGACGAAACAATTTTTTTCTGGTGAGTTTTGATGTGTTTTGAATTAATCTGCTGACCGTTTGTGTAGCAAACCATTTTTTTATGTTTTTTTTATAGTTAGGTAAAGGTTAGGTTAGGTATGGGTTCGGTTAGGTTCAATTTGTATATTTGTCATTTTTGTTACAAAAAAAAAAAAAGTTATTTGCAACAGAAACGGTTAGCAGATTAATTCACACATCAAAACTTAGCAGAAAAAAATAGTTTCGTCCACCAAAGGAAGTTCGGTGTTCATTTGGAAATTTACCAGAAAAAATCAGTTTCAGCCTTGAAATCACGAGATGACCTAAACCGTAAATTTTCCTTTTTTTTTTCATAGGCTAGCTGGGTTAAGTTAGGTTAGATTAGGTTAATTTAATGGTTTGATTAGGTTATTATTTGATGCTTTTACAAATGGAGTGTTTTTTCCCGTCAAAACATCCAAAATGTGTATTTTTAGAAATGTAATAACTTTTTCTAATTGCAAAAAATACTTTTTTTAGGTTTGCACAGAAAAAAAACTATCTCCATTAGGAAAAGCATCACATATTAAGCGAAAAAGACTCGAACTTGTCTGGAAATCTTGCAACAGTCATAAAAAAAATTTATACCCCGGATTCGAACCAGGGCCCGCAGATTCATAGCTAGGCGTGCTAGCCTTCTTCTTGTGACCTTTGTCACTTAGTATCGCTTCATAGGTCCTCTTCAACTTAGTCTCCTTCGTTAACAAACTAGTCAACTCTTTCCTTGTCTTTTTCACCTGGAATACTAAATCATTTTCATTACTTTTCGGTCCTTATACAGTACTATCATCCTAATTCATTGTCTTCGTTGTGTTCTTATCTCCCCGCACTGCGTTGGGAACTCTTTTGTGAAGTTTACAATACTTTGTTTCCTTTATCCCCATACAGCCCTAACACCGTACACGGCCCCGTCTTCCTGCTGTAGCCTCCTCTCCCACTCCTCTCTGGCTAGGATTGTTACTATTGATCCTATCAACCTTTTCCTCTGGGGAACAGAACATTTGTGCAGTATTTTCTATATTTTTATCAAATTGCAGGTGATAACCTTTCTCGCTAACACAAAAGTTTATTATGCAAAGACAATGAATTGACTTTTAAATTTTTTAAAGGAGCTTGATAGTCATTCGGGTATCCTTGTGAGTGAGCCCTTGTTAAACTATGATAGCAGTGAAGCGTGTACGTCTGTGCTTATATAAGAATGGTGTGTGTTATACTGTTAAAGTAGAAAAACCTACAGTGGCCTAATACAGTAGCCTTTTCAGCATGTTAGTGTAGCCTCCTTCATAGGTTATAGCATACATTGAAATGTAACTTCAAACATTCCATTTTTTTCTGGTCTCACCACCTTAATGTTCCCGTCTTCTGTACATATGTACATACGTATATCGTTGATTTTGAATTTGGTTGAAAGACATAATTTAATTCAGAGTGTACGTATAGCTAAATACGTAGAATTTTGACAATGTCAGTTTTATGTTAAGAAAAGAAAGTGGAGCTGAAGAAAGCTTCAGTGCTCATTTAACTAATGTATGTGATAGGAAAGATGAGTAAAGTTGTCACACTTGATAAATGGTAGAAGTATCTATAGGTTACATTCTTCAATATCTAAATGTTATCTCAGTCTGTTGTATTTCCAGTGGTCACAAAACATCGCAGGTTCAAGGTGGTTGTGAAATGGAGGAGCAAAAGGGCAAAGAAAACCTTCCCCTCTCAAGGTTCCAGAGGGCTGCCTCGCTGTCCCAGAAGTACCGCAGATCAGTAGAGGCTGGAAAACAGGCAGAAAAAGGTGCACTTATCAGCATTACTGAATTTTGACTTCATTGTCAAACTGCATGTTACCTAGAAATTCAGAAATGTCATTTGATGGTAGATACCCCTAGTATATATACAACAGTCATGATTTTCATAAACTTTCGAGTAACGTATAAAACTGTACCTATGTTATGACTACTGAACATGATTCAACTTAACAAGTCAAAACGTTATATTTGCGAAATAATAAGAGAGCACCTCATATGTGCAGTAAAACATTCATTGATCTTAGACTATTTTTTCACCTGGCCTTCCCCCAAACAAATAGGGCAGCACAGAAGGAAAAACAGATTGTATCCTGCTTTTTATTTTTGTGGAAGATTACTCTCTGTGGGAATTTATCCCAACCCTTAGTTCTCGTCCCTTTCAATTGTCTCTTATGGCATGCAGGGAATATGGAGACTCGGGACTGGCTATATGGAAAATCATGTAGGCTGACTGCACCACTTAGTATTGTAGTGCCACACTTAAATGGCCGTTGGGGTCACTAAATAGCTGTGCCTTGTAAGCGAACTGTAATAACAATAATAAAGAAAAGAGCATTGGGACATTTTGCTCATGTAGAGAGTAGACTTTAAGGCAATATGTCTAGTTAGTCAAATTTCATGGTGATGGCTGCCATATAGGTTCAGTGATGCATATGTGTGTGCAAAGTGAAAAGCTGCAATATTTATCACCTTCAACTTTGTATTACTGTGCTCAGTGAATTTAATTTGAGTCGGGTACGTACCTCAGAGCATACATTATGGCCGGTGTGACTATATAGAAGATCCGGCGTTAAGGTTGGTCCTCCTCATGCGCAGAACTTGATGTTTTTAAATCTTACCTAACCTAGCCTAATCTAATTTACCTAACATAAAATACCGCCCAAGAGCGTGATATTTGGTCCGAGTAACAGCTCGCGTCGTCTGTTTGTTTACATAAACTAACTTCTGCAAATGCACAGGAACAACCGTAACGGTGGACCTTCTATACCGCCACATCGGTGTAGGTGGACATTTAGAATCATAAAGTAAGGGATAGCTCAGATCCACCACCACCATCATCCCTCAATGTACTACGTACAGCCAAACACCCTTTGAAAGGCAGAGAGGGCATAGTTATGTATATTAAGCAGAATTTGTAATTTCAGATGATAATGGTAACATACATTCCTTCTCTTATCATATATAGATTGTAGTGCAAGTGAGAGTAAGACAAAGACTGCTTCAATCAAGCCAGAAGTAGTGAGTGAAACCACTAAAGCAAAAGTTAAAAGCTATTTTTCACGTGGCATTGCACCAGCATCTCGCAGACCACTTTGTGAGGACACCAACCAGACATGGCTCAAGCAGAAACAAGCACCAGACAAAGGTATTATACCTTTTCCAGTCTGCCTTTGTGACATGAAAGTTTGATATTTGTATCTCTCTCTTTTGAGAATGTCCATTATAATAAGTTTACAAGATTGATCCTATTTAGAAGAATGTTACTGTTTGACACACTCACATTGATAGTTTTTGGCACTAATCTAATGTTTCATCACCAGTAGCTAAGCCATCAACAGAAAGGCTCACCCATTCAGTCAGATCCGTAGGGGACAACCGCCAATCTGCAGGAGTCAGGTCCAGGGTCCATGAGTCAAGGACTGTGGCTGAAAATACCAGTCTCCCTCAAGGGGTGAAGCCAGTTTCAGACGCAAAAAAGTTCCAACTCAGAGGTAAGAGATATCCATGCATTTTTTTATTTTTTTTATTGTATCATTAATATTCAGTGTATCATGTGTATGTTATTAACCCCTTGAGAACCAGAACGTAATTTCCATTGTAATTTGGCTACCATTAGACAATTTTTAGTGAATATAAGAAATATTTTATAGATATGACCTGTTTAGTATCCTTGTCGACTAACTAATTTGGTATATTCAGTTACTTTTCGTAATATTATAGCTAACAACATATAATTTTATATAGCAAAGGAAAGATCTGGGTGCGAAGAGGTTAACATAGCAGAATGGAAATTACTTATTTGCGTAGGACCATGCATGCCAGGCAGCACTAGAAATCCCAGGATGGGAATACATAGCCCATTAGCATCCAATTCACATGTTACTGCCACAAAATTGGCCGTCATCTTTCGACCAGCTTGACACCTGTTTGCGATGAGTTGAAGGTGCTTCTCGATGCTCTATTAAAGATCTGATCTACGCAACCCTTCCCAGTTCTAAATCCTCCGTGACCCTCACTAACCTTGCCATTAACAATTTTATCAATAGTACATTATATAATACTTATATACATATTTGTTGATTTTTAGGCACAACCAAAACACAGCATAGTGCAAAATCCACCTCAGCCTCAAGTGGGTCATCTCTTCAGTTCAAGACTAAAGCCTCCAATGGATCAACCCTTCCATTAAAGACCTCCACTGGGCCATCCCTTCCATTAAAGACCTCCACTGGGCCATCCCTTCCATTAAAGACATCCACTGGGCCATCCCTTCCATTAAAGACATCTACTGGGCCATCCCTTCCATTAAAGACCTCCACTGGGCCATCCCTTCCATTAAAGACCTCCACTGGGCCATCCCTTCCATTAAAGACATCCACTGGGCCATCCCTTCCATTAAAGACATCCACTGGGCCATCCCTTCCATTAAAGACATCCAGTGGACCATCCCTTCCATTAAAGACATCCACTGGGCCATCCCTTCCATTAAAGACATCCAGTGGACCATCCCTTCAGTCAAAGATACCTTCTGGTTCATCTATTCAGTCCAAGGCACCATCCTCCGAGTCATCCATTCAGTCTGGTACTTCAACCTCAACTGAGTCATCCGTCCAGCCTTTATGTACACAAACAAATACAATTGATGCAAATAAAGTTTCAGCTTCTTTGAAAAATGGCAGCACAGCTAGTCACTCTCAAGCCAAAGTTGTAATAGAAACAAGTTCTGCAGCAACAGTCAAGGCCCCTCCTGAAGCAAAGACTCAAGAGCTGCCTCTAGCCATATCTTCTTTATCATCCATTGATATTCAGGATAAACCAAATACAAAGCTTAAAGACGCTGCTCCATCACAGTCGAACACAACAGATGAAACTCATGAAAGTAAAAGTCATCAACATGTGACAGCCACTTCTACAGAGAAAGCACCAACCACGGAAAACAACAAGACTGCAGATGTTAAAGATTCTTTCACGTCAGAGGTGTCCAGCAAGAGTAAAGAAATTGGAAACATGTATGCAGGGGATGCTCCTAGGTATGTTCAGCCTGAATATTTACTTTTCATATCTTGGTGAATTTGTGCAAATCTAGGGGTGGGTATAATCGTCAGTCTTGTAGAACATTGTATGTATCTGTTCACAGCAAACTTTGGGAATTAGATGATTTTGAGATTGGTCGTCCACTGGGCAGGGGCAAGTTTGGTAATGTCTACCTTGCAAGAGAGAAGTCAGCCCAGAAGGTACTAGCTTTGAAGGTGAGACTTTATTTTGTTGATGATGGCTGTGCATCACCAGGTGTTGAATGACTGATATTAACTGCAGAAATGAGAGAATTGTGGAGAGGGAAGAGGGCTTATGGGTAAGTATGGTACCTGCCTTTCAAAAGAATCATGATGATTGCAGGTCCTGTTCAAGGCTGACCTGTCCAGAGCTGGTATCAGTCATCAGGTGCAAAGAGAAGTGGAAATTCAGACACGCTTAAAGTAAGTGTTGCTTGCATTTATAGCTGCTATCTGTAAAAAGTGAAATTAGTTCAAAATAGTTAGGAGGCAAATTGGCATTTTTCATCTCATTTACTGGAGATTGCAGGCTTTATTAATACACAGATATAACTTCCATTGAATTGTAGGGTGAGGTAACCAATAGCTACACAAAATTCATGGTTATTTTCCTTTTAGTTTCCTGTACCCGTCGCACAAATAACATGGAGAATGTCATATAGGGGCAGTATATAAAGGAATGATTGTATTTTAATTTGATAAGAGATTTTAAATATCTTAATACACTGCTGAGAAAATGACCTGTAAAGTTGGTGCGTACCTATTATTATACCTAGTTATAGGATTATAATAATGCGTTTCTGGAAACTTTTAGATCAATCTACCCTGTATCAATGCTGTTTTATAATATGGATTCTTTTGGGATTAATTTTTTGACCTCTGTAATAAACCTTCATAATTATCAAACAACTATTCCACACCATACAATATTTTAATGCGCATGTTGAGT
Source organism: Chionoecetes opilio (assembly GCA_016584305.1). Lineage (NCBI taxonomy): Eukaryota > Metazoa > Arthropoda > Malacostraca > Decapoda > Majidae > Chionoecetes > Chionoecetes opilio. The sequence goes on from JACEEZ010020120.1 coordinate 265,296, forward strand.
TTTTGATTCAGTTTAACTTAGTTTAACCAGCATGTGGATTTTCTGCTGCCTTGCATCCCAATGTGCATGTATGGATGAAGGTTGGTTTGCAGAAAAAATTTCATCCTGCTGTATTTTTTATATTTTTTTATCCTTTTCAGACACCCCAATGTTCTCCGCATGTATGGTTACTTTCACTGTGAGAAGAGAGTGTACCTTCTGTTGGAGTTTGCCCGCCATGGGGAGCTGTACAAGGTGTTGCGCTCCCAGCCCAACCAACACTTCACGGAATACCACTCTGCTAACTACATCGCCCAGGTGCTGTAGTACTAAGTGTTGCCCCCAATATCACCTCATAGGAGTACCACTTTTCTTGCTATGATGTAGACCAGTAGGAGTCCACTGTAACAAGGAGCCCCTGATAAAATTCTTTAAATTGTTCGTTTTCTGACCTTTTGTTGGTATTTTTTCAGCTTGTTAGTGCACTTCGATATCTACATATCAAAAACGTAATCCATCGAGACCTGAAGCCGGAGAACATCTTGATAGCAGCGAATGGGCAGCTGAAGATTGCAGACTTTGGTTGGTCTGTCTGGTCTCCAAATGAAAGGTCGGTCAGCAAAAGGGAAGGTTCTGTAAAGTCACTGCATATGATATCTGTTAATGATGTAAAGCATTTGCAAAAAGGTTGCCGCCTGCATCAACTAGCATAAGAAAACAATAATTATCAGTATACGTATATAGATTGCAAATTGTATTGTAATTTTGTCATATATCCTTTCTAAAATAATCTGGAAAAGACTATATAGGTTTGACTTTCTCAAAATATGTACTGTCCAAACTGTTCTAAAAATGTATATCCGTCTTATACGTTTTAGGAGGACAACTCTCTGTGGCACCTTGGATTATCTTCCTCCTGAGATGATTGAAGGCCGAAAGTATGATGAGAAAGTTGATATCTGGTCCCTTGGGGTTTTATGCTATGAGTTTGTGTGTGGGAAGCCTTCTTTTGAAGCTGCTCAGAAGGCTGAAACTTTCAAGAGGATTGCTAAAGTTGATATTCAATTTCCAAAGTTCTTGACAGATGAAGTTATCGACTTAATTTGCAAGGTAAGACGCCATACTTTGTCCTATTTAAACCTGAAGAGAAGAATATATCAAAAATAGCATGAATGTCATCATTAAAAAGGCAGGAGTCATACTTATGTATGCCACAAAACATTTATGTATCATATGAGTGAATTGTAAATCTTTGCAAGCTTCCACTTATCCAATGCAGTTTGCTCTGCAGTAAATTCTACCTGTGGTGAGTGACTAACTTCAACTTCATGGCCCTAAGCTTTTCAGAAGTTGATCACTTTGTAAGACTAGTGGTAAACAGCATGGGAAGGAGAAGTGAAGTGATTCCCTCTACATGTATTTTACTACAGACGCAACCAGCTGTGTGTGTGTTTCAGCCATTAACATATTTAGATTTCACAAGTTTGGTTTTAAACATGCCACACCTTCCTTCACAGATGCGTTTGTGTGTGTGTTTGCCATTTTATTACATTGTACACTTGTTGCGTCCCATTACTATGAGTCCACAGTTTATTTATTAACCATGATTACCCTATCTTCTTAACAGCTTCTGCGCCATAATCCCAAGGAGCGACTTTCTTTGGATGCCGTTGTGAAGCATCCTTGGATCAAGAAGCACTACAACCCTGATGCTCCGCCCCCTAACCCATGCATGCGCTAATTGATGGTGTGCCTAGACTTGTGCACACTAGGGTGGCTCGTTTTTCCACTTTGTTTCAAAAATTGATTTGCCCTAGTGCGGGAAAGTTCCGAAACGTCCTAAAAATGATTACTGCAAAATATTAGATCGATTAATTGATATCTTCAGGTGCCGCCATCCACTTGAAAATTCGAAAATAAGTCAAAAAATGAATATCAACATTTTTTTTTAAATAATTTTCAAAATATTTTTTCAGACACAGCCTAGTGTTTATTATGAAGAAAAAGAGCTCTACATATCAAATTTCACAACCAGAACGCCAAATTCACATATCTTTAGGTGCTGCCGACCGCGTGAAAATTATCAAAATTGTCGAAAATTCCATAAATATATATTAATAATTCACACTTGAAACTCATTTGTTATGATAGCCTTACTAATTTTTATCAATAAAATGTTTAGAATATGTGCAATTGTACAGATCTCTGCTTATGTTGCATTATTTACAACATAACCCGGGGCCCATCACGAGGAGGTGCCTGTACTTTGGGTCCCACCCTTGCCCGACCCATCCTCCCAACCATATCGAGCAATTTACAGTCTTAAATCACATATTGTGACTTGAATTCAAATGTTGGCATCTTTTCTCTTGATGCAAGTTTTGCCCTTATGAAACCATCTCTGTTTTTATTTCCAACAACTCTTGAAGAGGCTTCGGTGATCAATTTAATTGATTTCTCCACTGCCTGAGTGTGACAGGGAAATTTAGCACATACAAACAACCCTTTATCATTAATCATTTGCTGAATGATGTCATCAGATAGGGAAGTTGTGAGAGGCGGTTCAGTAATTTTGGTAGACTGCCAGTCGATCATTGCAGTATAGTCGCTACTGTTAAATGATAATACAGGAATTCTGAACTGACACATTCCCATGGGAACATTTTGTCGCGCCTTCGCAATCCGACGCCATCCAAGCTCACGAATAAAAGATCGATCAGCTTGGATCATGGCTAATAATATCTTTTATGGGTGTGCGAAATAAGCATTTCTCTGTATCACAGGCTTAATGATTGAAATAAGTGTCCTCTGACAGCTTTTGACACAATTCAAGAGTTTTATGCACATTCTTAGCAGCGTTGGAAACTGTCCAGTTTTGTTTAATATGAAACCACATAGGAGAATATAATTTCACTACAAATGTTGCTATGACAATAATTTTATCACTGGGCTCATCCATCTATAATAATATAAACGAAAGTGTGTGTGTGTGTCCGCTCCAGGTACCGCCCCCTGTGGCGGAATCCCCTCATATGGCACAGTTTTGGAACCGGCTCGAGCAGGGGAAGGTTTTAAGCCCATTTATGAGATGATCCGATCCCTTTTTATCTCTTTTTTTTTAGCAGCCTATTAGCAAGAATTGTGAAAAAAAAGTGGGTTGCGAGAATTGAGGAAACCTTGATGTAGGGTGATGGGTAATGGGTGAGTGAATGGGTGGGGTAATGGGTGTGGGGTGATGGGTGAGTGAATGGGTGGGGGGTGATGGGTGAGGGAATAGATGGGGGGTGATGGGTAATGGATGAGTGAATGGGTGTGTGGTGATGGATAATGGGTGATGTGAATAGGTTGGCGTTAATACATACATTTCTACATCCATGATTTCAGGAAAGCTAGAAGGGGCTATCTGGAGAGTCTGTGTTTGGTGGGCTGAAGGCCCACCAATAGCCCTCCGCAGGAGCTAGCCAAAAAGTCCGCCCAGAGGGCGTCTTTGCGGCTAGTAGAGACATATAACCTCAAAATCCTGTTCGCTGTAGTCAACCATCGTGAATGAGACATGTTCCCGGGCTGCAGAGCTGCTAATTTCTCGGATACAAACCCTGTTGATGCAGCTGTTGTTATATTGAACAAGTATTTTTGATCCGTACTCAAATTATTTAGGATTTCTAATTTTCACGTGGTCGGCAGCACCTAAAGATATGTGAATTTGGCGTTCTAGTTGTGAAATTTGATATGTAGAGCTCTTTTTCTTCATAATAAACACTAGGCTGTGTCTGAAAAACTATTTTGAAATTGTTAAAAAAAAAAAAAATGACTTTTTTTGACTTATTTTCGAATTTTCAAGTTGATGGCGGCACCTGAAGATATTAATTAATCGATCTAATATTTATTTGTAATCATTTTTAGGACGTTTCGCAACTTTCCCGCACTAGGGCAAATCAATTTGAAAAAAAAAAGTGAAAAACGAGCCACCCTAATGTGCATGCATTGTGTCAGTTTTAAAGATACTTTCTAGAAGAATAATCAGTAACTATATCCTTGGAGAAATGTAAGTGGGAAAATGTGTGGCTATATACGTAATTAAGTGTAATGATTATTACTTGCCACAATACATACATAGAAACAGCAGCAGGGAAAAGTGGGCCAAGGTTTATGGGGAATGCAAGAACCCTTGGTGTAACCACCCCAAAAATGAGTCTGCTACTTGTGATACAGACTAATGTTAAAATGGCGTTGTTAACATTCTCTGTTTTCCATACTATTTTATTGAAAATGGTTTTTGAGTTGGGTCAATTTTGATCTCTCTTTACATATGATGATTAATTTCACCAGTCATTTTGTAGTCATACAGAATATTTTTTTCATTGTGGCATCAAGGATTATAGTATAGTGGGGTTTTTTTCTCTCTTTCTTCAAGTTAAGATTTTTATATTCTGATTCTTAAATTGTGGATTCCACATCTCGTATTAAGTACTGTCCTATACAATTATTATTTAGGAGGACAATTATTATTTAGGAGTTTATTTTTGTAAACTGACCCGTGCATATCATGTGAGCTATCAGAAGTTTCACGGGTGAAGAGCAGAGGGGCAGCTTAAGATCCTAGGATGGTTCATGAATGATTTACTGAAACATTTGTCGAGAGGTCAGGGTAGGTCTGCCTCATTGGTCATGCAGTAATGTGTGTGTTTGTAAAGACCTTGATCAGTGTGTGTGTTGCAGGTGTATATGTAGGTTGCCCAAGTAATCATTCAAAAGGTGGTGCCATAAGAGAGGAACCCAACTTTAGCAGTAAAATTGAAAAGGGTAAATTTGCCTCCCCAGACTACTCGTAGATTACCTGCAATAGTACATCTTTTTTGTATACTTGCTGACTGAATTTCTTTGCAGTCATTCTGAGGTGTACTAAGAACAGAATACAGTAGAGGATGCTACAACAAACATTGGTTCCAGGGCCGTGTTCATACTGACATCTGTTCTTTCTAACATGCAGTGAAATACTTGTATTTTGAGATAATCTGTTCCAAGTTCACTACAAAGATGTAAGTAGCTTTCTCACTATGCCTTGCCGTGAAGGACCAGAAATGGTCTATGTCACACCACTAAAGGTAGTGAACTTGCATTTGGTATAAAAAAAGGTACATATTTTTGTGAATATATGGCTGTCTGTCTGTGTATCTGTCAGTATGTTATAACCATTAATTTCATCTAACACATAAGTATGGGTAGTACATTGTACATTCAGGTTCATCTGTGATAAGTGTGTAGACTTGCAAACTGTGGATGTATTATTGTGATGTATGAATAAACAAACAGATTTATTTGGGGCTGTTACCTGGCCAATCACTAGCATAAGGATCCTGAGTCTTCTAACCAATCAGATGCACTTTTACCTGCTCTGTCCTGCTGAAAAGAATTTGCACCTTTGCGCTCAAAACTGTCGGGCAGATAGTCACACAATAACTATAGATAATTATTCTGATGATTTTGTTCTCATTCTTGGCAAGTACCACAACCCTACTACCAGAGAAACAGCCTTATACCATTAAGGAATTGGGCTGTTTGCCAGAATGTTCCAGGTACTTGGGTATTCCTACCCTTTCATTGATAAATCTTTCCACCATGGCTACAGGTAACAGTAAAGGTAACCAGTAACCACAGCCAATCGTAACATGTCTAGCTAATCCTCGGTACTTCAGGTGAGATCTTTTATGACAAATGCTACTCTAGGTACCCTCTGAGCGTGTGAGAAAGATCTGATCTTACTAGGTGGTTCAAGTTCAATGTCGCAATACTGTTCTTACTGACACCTGATGGTACACTTATGCCCCGTTTAACGCAATCCTGCTTAACGAAAATAGTTACACAAAAATAAGTTTTGCACCAAAATTTGTTTAATTCATGAAAGATTTAATTTATGCAAAAAATTTGTTTGAAAAAAATAAAAGTTTGAAATACGTATATAAAAAAACTTATTTAAAACCAATAATTAGTCAAGTTAAGAATACGATCCATAAAGGAACCTACTAATAAGTTCTGGGTATGCACAGCAGGTTTGTTCACATTTAGACCTTGAAAACTTAAGCAATTGTTCTTATCTTTTTGGCATCTCTTAACCCGTAATCTTTACACTCACTCGAGAGATGCAGAGTAAGGGGCGATCTGATAGAAGTTTTTAAGTGGATAAAGGGATTTAATAAAGGAGAGGTAGGAAAAGTTCTTACGGCTATTAACCAGGGTAGAACAAGAAGTAGCGGATTCAAGCTGGAAAAGCGTAATTTAAAAAAGAAATAGGGAAATACTGGTTCACAAATAGGGTGGTAAATGATTGGAATGGACTCAGTAGACAGGTAGTTAGTGCGAAGTCATTAGAGAACTTTAAAGGGAGGCTGGATAAATTCATGGATGGGGATGAAAGGTGGATGTAGGTAGTGTAAAGTAACAGGAACTACCTCGTGTAGGTCTCACGGCCTCTTGTAGCTTCCTTATTTTCTTATGTAACCAATATAAATTGCATTTTTTTTTTTTTTTCCCCCATAATAAATTCACAGTTCTCTTGCAAATAGCTTTTTTCTCTCTCACTTCTATTATCTTAAAGGACACTGACAAGTGGCAAGTCTAGACCTGTGTTCCTGGGAAGGTACCATTAAGTAAAAAATATATACTATATATAATTGTAGATTTAATGGTTCTGTATACAAAACCATATTTTTCCTTTTGTCTTGTTACAGTTCCAGGGAATTCTGAATCTCTTCATCATCTATAACATCAGCAGCACAGAAGGATTGCCAGAGAGGCTCGACATCATACCCTCGGCCGAGAAGTCGACAGCGGTGTTCCTCCAGCCGTGGGGTGGCTTGATCCGTGCTGAGGGTGATGGTTGCATTACTCCACAGCTTCTCAGCCACCACCGAAGCACGAGGCCATGTGCGAGAGATAAGGTTGGTCCTGTCCACGTATTCTCCCCACATGCATGCCTCTCCTCCAATCACCAATCGTTTCTGAGCCTCCGTTCCTGAATAAAAAGCATAGATTTGTCAGAAAGAAAATAATATGAATAAAGGAAGAGAGTGATAAGAATCTTTGAGAGGGTAGTTTGGAAATAATTCATGTCACATCTCTACCATAAGCTTGTGGTGGTATTCCATATACTCGCGTTATACGAGAACTCTATGATATATTCATGATGATGATACGATTCACTAATTTGCACCCTTCTCCGCAATATGAGCAAATTTTATTTCATGACGCAAGTTAATGTAAACATGACTGCATTATAAACAGGCAAAGAAATATACGTAATATCTTTGTGATTTTGGATTTACCGTTACAGCACAGTACTTAACCCCTTCAAGCCCAGATTTTTCCTTTGCTATATAAAATTGTATGTTGTTACCCATAAAATTACGAAAAGTACCAAATTAGTTGGTCGACAAGGATACTAAACAGGTTATAATCTATAAAATATTGCTTATGTTAATTGAAAATTGTCTAATGGTACCCAAATTACAATGGAAATTACGTTCTGGGACTCAAGGGGTTAAGCATATGGCTACTCTATTTTGTAGTTTTTCTATGTATTATAAAGTAGCTATCAGCTCTATGTCGCCTCCGTGATGTAGTGGTTAGCGCACCTAGCTATGAAAATGCGGCCCCTGGTTCGAATTCGGGCCAGGACAGTAGGCAGCCAGCCCAACCAGCTGTTCATCCTTCCTTTCAGGGTTGGTCGATAAATGGGTACCTCTGGACGGTAACTGTGGTAACCCAGATGTCACACTAGACCTGTGTCCCTGGGTAACGGGTTCTTACACCCACGACAGCCTCAAAGGCTAATGCCACGGAGATGAGCACCGAGGCCACGCGCAGCTTAGCGTATGCCGCCATCTTTACCTTTACTTTATCAGCTATATGTGCACTCAAGTCAATTTGTCTTTGACTGTTTATACAAAAAAAAATTTACTCCCGTAGTTTGTTCAACCAAATTGTATGGAATTGAGGTATCAAATTTCAACTCACCCTTAAAATCATGTGGATCACACTGATAGTACTTGTGCCAGTCAACACCATAGCTGATGTAGTTGAGATACCAACATGATGATAAAATTGTATTATAGCCTGCAGCAGTTACCTGGAACATACAGAACAAAATAAAACACGGCCTTAGTTTATTTACAAATTGAAATATGTTGAAAGTAAAAAGAGAAAAAACGAGAACAGAAAGGAAAGAAAGAATAACAATGTAGATAGATAAAAGTTGATATGTGTATGTCTCTCCGAGTTCCATGTTTGCTTTCTTCTGGAAAACTGTCAAGGAACTGCAGAATCACACTTTGCATAAGGTGTTTCACGTTTAGGTGTTTGTTTATTCTGGCATTTGCAGCAAAGTCCCCCATTATAGCTTTTCCAAGCCCTTCCCTTCCATAATTTCAACCACAGAGCAATTAGAGACATTATAACCACTGTAATAGCAGACATTTATTTGAAACACAATCTGGAAACAATGTCTTATTAGCCTAACCAATGTAGTAAACTAAATGACAAGAATATCATGCACTTGGATATGAGATGGTTCGTCTATTCATTTTGGACTCTTCACATGCCTGAATGTAGTCTTTACAGATGGTAGGGATGCTCGAAAATAGAACTTACTTTTTTAAGTTCTTCCTTGAAAATCAATGGTGTATTTCCATTCTTCCAAATATGTACCACTGTATCGTCAGCAATGTTGACTCCATTGTCAAAAACTTCTTGCCACACCAAGTATCTGGCGTAATCAATGACATCAAAGTGTTACATACCCTGCTGCACATGCATAACCTAAGATATCCTGTACATATATTTTTCATGATAAACAGGAAAATAAGTAGCTTATACAATATAATTCTGTTTGATATTTGTTTTGAGTTAATACTCTTATGCTTTTTGCCCCCACCCCAAAAAAAAGACTGCCTCTGAATGTTGCTTTTTGATCTATAAGAAGTGTAACAAAGTAAAGTAAATAAGATTTTCTGGCCATTGTTGCTTACTTCACTATTGCAGAAAATAGACTAGCTAAGAATTAACTAAAGCTATTAGTATTATTGGATTGATAATTAATTTCCATTATCTTTTATCAGACTTACCCATTTTTAGTTGGAAGATTGCCGACAATTTCAATAAGTTTTGAAATGTATAATTCTTCTAATTTGCTATAGTCTCCAGTAATGTTGAGCTGAGACATAAATGTTGTGATATTGGGATTGCTCTTCCTGAAACCAAAGACAAAGTGTTCATACATTTACAATACACTCAATACAATTTATAAGAATTTTTTTTCTCTCTCTCTTCATTGAAACACTACCTTTATTCATTTTTCTATTTGGTTTCATCATTTTCATATTGATAAATAATGATTTAAGAATGCATTTGTTGATGACCTTACCAGCAGTCAAAGCTGACTTCATCTCCTCCAAGGTGGAGATAATGGTCGGGGAAGCGTGTTGTGACTTCCTCAAAGAGGGTCTTCAGAAAATTGTAATTTGCATCATTGGTTGGATCAATTGGGCCATATGTTCCATCAGGCTCACCATCCCTATAGTGAATGTAGCAAATACATTATATAAGATATTTCACCTACAATATGACAAAAAACTACTGAGAAATGTGATATGTATATCTAAAAAAAAATATATATATATTTCAATCAATACATGTAATAAGGAATTATCACATACTTGTAACAAGTTGTTAGAAGACCTGGCTGGGAGGGTCCCCAGGACTGTGTGTGACCTGTGGGAGATTATTAATCTAATGATGAACTGGACCTCAAACTATGAAAACTTAGTTGTACCAATAGTGGGATGTAGATATAAATGGTACGTACACATGTACAGTATGTGTGTATGTATGTTTATCAGTATCAAATATTTTCATTAAGATGAACTGACAAACTTTTCATTATCGCAGTACGTATAGACCAAACTGGTAGAAAGGAAAGAAAAAGATGAACCATTTAAGAAAATACGTCTCTCTCTCTCTCTCTCTCTCTTTATATAATTACCTACCTGGAGTGTCAAATTCCGGCAGGACACGAATGCCCCTCTTGTTCCCATATGTAACAATGCTGGCAATGTCACCTTCAGTGTAGACATGACTCGGACTGTAGGCCCCTTGTTCACTGTAAGTAGAAAGGGAAGGATTCGTACAGGAACTACCCTGTGTAGGTCTCATATCTTTCTATTGCATTATCATGTTTTCAATTTTACTTTATATTTGTAATGTTTCTTTCTTGGCTGTGACCTTTGTCTTTATCATTATCATTCAAAATTCAAAATAAAAACTTATGTCTGTTTCTTGAGGTTACTGGTGTCCTCTTTTCCTGCAATGCAAAGTGGCACCCGAGAAAGATAAATGAAAGAAAGGATAGTTAAATAACCTGACAAAAAGATATTTCTTTATATTTGTGAGAATATAAGATTTCCTTGGGAATAACTTTTAGCTATCTATCTTCATCCTCTTCATGACATGATGGGAATCATCATCATCACCAAGCTGCTTGATTACTGCTTGCAATTTGTTTGTCAAAATTATCAAGCTCCTATATGTTGTGGATTCCTCCATATAGATCATAATTCCTCCCCGCCTATAGCGCCAGTGGGCAGTATCACCTCCAGGGTTCGGATGGTAGACCCTGGAGACATATTTGAGGGTTCGGATGGTTGGCCCTTGCCCGTGGTGGCGCAGGCAGGATTTTTATAGTGGCGCCTGTAATTAAGAGGCTCATGCCGCCAACCCTAAGTCCTCCGATGCACTTGCAATCGAAGGTAGAGTTAATGGGCAGTATGTGTGTGATCTTCGGCCACGCCATGATTGCAGAAAGATTTTGGCACCATCGGGAATAGAACTTGGCATACTGAGCACGCCACATGGAGGCGTTAACCACTCTGCCATCACCTCCCCAATGTTGTAGGAAACATACATATAACAACAGTGAGCCTAATCATCTACACATACCTGAGTCCAGGGTAGGCACTGCTGACATATGGAAAACTTTGATCATCCACAATATGCCAGTGGAAAGCATTCAACTTATTCATAGCCATGAGGTCCAGAGTCTCCTTGATTTTTGAGACAGGTAAATAGTGTCGTGAAGTATCCAGCATCAGGCCTCTGAGGAGTACACACAAACCACCTACAATCACCACTACATCTCATGGAAGACACCAGCTTTAGCATAGTTACTGTACTTTTAATTACATATCATAGCAGTGAAGGAAAATGATCTGATTTAAGATTTAAAAAAAATGTTTAGTACCATTTCATTTAAGGAAAATCTTTACCCATCATACTGTACTATCATCATAATTGTATCTTTGTTTCTACAGTCATGACAGTCCTCACCTGTAACTGAACCTTGGAAAATCCCGGATCTGTGTCGAGTTCACATTGTATACAGCAGCGTTTGGCACCAGAAGCTGAGAGAAAGTCTCGAGGCCCCTCAGGATGCCCCACACACTCTGGGCGAGGAGGAAGCCTTCACCTGGAGCGTCTGGGCTGTTGATCTGGATGACACACAGACGACCGAAGGCAAGTTGACAGTAGCAAACAATAGTACCTAAAATTCCGTACTCTTATAATCAATGTATGTGTACGAGCAGTAACATCAGCATCAGTTGCCCAATTCTCACCTTGATCTCGTACTGCTCATCCATCCCCTGGTATGGCCGTTCTTCACATTTGGTTAACAAGACCACCTGCAGGTTGTCTAGGTATCCCCTGAAGTTGTCATCTTTTCTCCAGGGATATTTTGACTTCTGAAGACATAGATGAGGAGAAAAATATTCTATAAGTCTCACTTGTATATGTGATTGTTGATAGTATTATTGTACTTATTTTCTGCTAGTAAACAGGGGCTAAAAAAGTTATTGAAGACATGCCCATATTGTCTCCAATCGACTGGGGAATCAAACCCGCATCCTCTGGGACCTCACACATCTCATGGATGTGAGCTGAGCAAGGATGATTCTATACAAGTCATCTTTGGAGCAGTGTGTGCTATCCACCACCCAAATCACAAGATATGGCAAGAGGTGTAAATGTGAGCAAATTTATATCTATATATAAAATCAAGTTATCTGCAGAAAGTTTAGTAAAAAAGTAGTTTTTGGCTATGTAAACTTTTTTTTAGTATTAGAGTCGTCAATACATACAGCGTTTATCATAGGTGACACCCTACTCGTGTGGGTGAGGACCAATTGTATGTAAGAAATTATATCATATTCACTCAATAATATTCAATAGTAGTTTTTCAATTTAAAAATTTCTTCTAAATCTAGAATTACCTTCGCAGCCAAGGATGGAAACATGATCTTCTTGTACCTCAGCAGCGCCTCGTCCACGATCGCACAGGTGTTTCTTGTCACGTTAAAACTAAAACAGATCAGAGAACATTGTGTTCATGGTCATTCAAAAGTAGCCCAGACTTTCCCCAAAGGGTGTTTTAATTTTTAACAAGAACCACTACAAAGTATTTAGGCAAACTTTTGAAGTGCATATCCTACAATAAGTATGATGTATGGAATAAATTATATAGGTATACATATATATATATAAACAGCTTACAAAAAGGTATGAGGTCTGATTATCATGTAGGTGTCTTCCGGGGCCTCAGCTTGAGGACATGGCCACACCTTTCCAACTGTGGGATTGACGAGCGGGGTGCCGCCCAACACCACGCCTATCAACCCCACCACCGTGACCAACAAGGCTGGGGAGAGAATAAGGTAATGTGAATACTTCAGACTCTGTGCATGAAGCCTTAAGTACAATCAATCTAGATGTTGATGTGCATGTTGTTTGGACGCGTGTTGCTGCTGGGGGAAGGGAAGGTGTTATGACAGCTTGGCCTTTCCATGTCAATGTCAATAATCTTATTGCATAGTATTTTCAATAATGTGTTCATCTACAACATAATAATGGGAACAATAAGGGCATCAAGCCAACAGTAAAAGATATGTGTTATCTATTTTTTGGGCAGTGAACTCTTATTATCAAGTAAGATTTGAGTGGGAAACATATGTTGTATTCCCACAACGCCCCTGTTGTAGGAAATGAACACATGCTTTAGATAGTCATGAGAGAGGAGTCATCATGTCAACTGCGATGTAGGAATGGGTATGTATGACGAAAACTTTCCTTGCAGTAGTTATGGATGAATGGAGCATGTGTCCCCTTATGTTGCTAAATTATTATCATCAGTAGTGGTAATAGTATCATTATTGTTCATTGTCATTGTTGTTGCGAATTCTCTATTTTCATTCTTTTGCTTCTGAATCACCGTCAGGAGGTACTGTGTAGGCCAGGTGTGTACGTAGGGTGGAGAGAAAGACTGTATGGAGCTTGGTATCTTCTGTGCGTGTGTGCGTGTGTGTGCTCAGGCGGTCCAATTAGTCGTGTCTGGCTTTTCATGGGATTGTGCATCATAGTTTTACTTATTCACAGTTGAATATTTGGAACCTATTTTGCCCCGTTCATGGGGTGAAAAGTTGCGTATCCGCGGACCCTTAACACCCCACGGAACAATACTTTACGTGGCGAAACCGTGCGTTTGGATTAGCCATTGGTCCATTGTCTCGTCAGTTCTTTATCTGCCTCCGCGGGAAAGTGGTTATCTGGATAAAAAAAACCACTAACACTTCAGTCAAGAGAGCTCGTCACGTTATGTCCCCATACGAAAAGGTCAATGTTCGAGGTGAACTTCATGCTGGTATGCGTTATGCTGAGGTCCAACGGTCAGCAAAACGTCCGTAGTCATACATCAAAAGCATATTATGCAAAAGTATAAACAGCTTGTTCATGAGGGTGCGAGGTCATCAACGTGCAGTAGTGCCAAGGAAGCGTGTTAGCATGTTAAAATACTCAGAGTACTTCGAAATAATGACAACTTGACCCAAAGTTAGCCGTGAGATGTAAGAATGGATGCCAAATATTCGATCCCCAAATGAAGTGAACACAAAATGCGAGCATTTTTAACAATCGTGCCGTTGTATGTATATTTATCGGGTAAGCAGTTTGTATGCCTGTTTGGTGTGACATTACAAGCAGTTGTGTATATCCTATACGTACAAGGCAATGCATGTATAAACTATAAAGTACTATACATACATGTAGGCTACAGGGATTAAGTAAACGTGTGTATAACTATGTCTGATGTGATATTCCTACTCGTCCTTGAATTATAAGTAATTGCTCTCGAAGCACTAAATAGCAAAGCGAACCAAAGAGCTTCAAGGTCTCTTTGACAAAGAAACTCCTGTTGTGCGGTGGACTACAGGCACAACGACATGCTTATGGGAAGCGTTTCTCATACTTATGACAGCGTAATTCATATCACTGGTGTATGTCACAACGTCGTCTGCTCAACAGGAGCATTTGCCGATGTGTAATTCTGTACCGAAGATTCGATTCCATAAGCCGTTCGGGCTCTGTACGCTTCGAGACGTGGACAATGAAGTTTTGAACAGTGAAATGAGGTGACGACTGACGAGTGGGTTACTATGGATTCCGCGCGTCTGAACATTTGATTATCACAGCCCTATTGGAGTTAAAGGGCCAAAAAGCAGGTGTTATAGCTCGAAACACAAATGAATCTGCAGTAGTGTGGTGGTACAGCAATACACAGTCAACGGCAAGGCTGATTCATAGCTAGACTGATACAGTGTTCATATGTTGTGTTTGCTGTGTCACCAAACAAAGGGATCCTTGTAAGTATAGCATGAATCTCATGATTCATGCTCATGAATATTGTCTTGAATCTCAGCTGGGACGAGTTATTATTCTTTGTTTATTAAATTATCATTGCATGCCGACCGTCGTGAAAGTGTGATTTATCCACGTATGTTAATGCATGTACTCTAGATCAGATCATTTAAGGTTTGGTACGCCACAAAATCATTCCCTTAAGTGACGAGTTCATTTTTTTTAAGTGTGTGTTCCTCTAGTTATTGTAGCATACACGGCCTGAGCTGTGCGTGTGTGCGTGTTAATTTACCGCGGTTTTGATCATGCTCAGGGACTGTAGGTGTTTTGATATCGATTTGACACCTAGATATTTCTTTAAAAAAAGCACATGAATAACGCAGGTGTGTGTGTGTGTATAGACTGAGCACTGGACTATCGTCACAGGTGCACATGAAAAGCAGGTGTGATGAGAATTAGGCCCAGTTGCAAGAAATGGACGTTTTCCATCGAGTAAACGATAGTGAGTGGGGCGCCCGACTGTCGTGATACTTCATTGATGAGTTTCATGAACGGCTGATTTTGCCCCCATCGGCATGATGTCCCGACGTCGGGAGCGAGGTGTACCAACCCGTGCGTTAAATAGAATGATAATATTTACTACTATAAAGAAATTAATTCCAGTCATTTCTATCATGAATTATTGTTTTCTATAACATTAAAATATACTAATACTTGTATTAGCAATGCTGTTTTCAATAGAAAGAGGCGGCACGAAAAGATTTCACAAGTTCTGAGGTTGGTCATTTGAGTTACCATGACAACGCCACGCTGGTGTTCACCTCCTCCTCCTCCTCCTCTCTCTCTCTCTCTCTCTCTCTCTCTCTCTCTCTCTCTCTCTCTCTCTCTCTCTCATGATTACAATATATTTGCGTTTGTAGATGATTCTAGTCAGTAATATTTAGCCATATTACTTATTATCATTTCGAAATGGTAACTGCATAAAAGTAACATTCAATCATAGTTAAAGTCTGTTCACTAATATCCCAGCGGGAATACCGAGCGGGTATAGGCGTTGGTTAGGGCTGCAATGATCCGTTGAGGAACCATATGAGCCCTGGTGAATCGGTGATGTCCTATGATGCGTTCACAGGCGTGGTAGTTGATCAGTCTTCTTCAGTTAGACACAGGTAAGGTGGATGACAACGTATTGTTATGAGGTGTGGATGTACTCCGCCCGCCCGCCCACCCGCCCCATATCACCAGCCGCTGTCAATAGGTGGCGCGGACATCCACCGCTTATCTTGGGTGCCCGGCAACTGAAAATGATGAATCAGCTGCCTTTTCGGCTTAGTAACCGCGTTGATTCTTCCTCAGAAATGTGTCACATATTGAATATGTAGAGTATTGATGTTCAATGGAAGTATTTGATTATATATGGTGCTCATCGATCATCTCATCGGTAGGGGGTTACCGCCCGACGATTTTTTCCCGATGGGGCACACGATGGGGGTGAAATGACGCTGTTCTTGAACCTGTGCAGTCGGGCATTTCCACGCCGGGACCCTATAGGGCACACGACGAGACCTTCTTGCAACTGGCCCTTAGGTGTGCGGATAGGTATCACACTCACAGCGAGGGTTGTAACAAGGCCAAGCAAGGGTCGGTTGTCTTCATATGTTTAGCGATTCGTTTATTCATCATATTTTATTCACATAGTTGGCTAATGTTATTTGTTTATTTGTATATCTATTAATTTGATATTTTTCCTCATTTTTTTATTTATTGAGTATGTCTCTCAAGGGAAAATGACGGTTCATGCCGCGCTTCCCCACGTCATGTTCGTAGCTGGAGCCGTGCCTTATACGTATATATATAACTAAAAAAGTCGCCGCACGTTAAGTTAGCAAAAATGGGTCCCCTTCACTTCACCCTTATGAACGCACGGGATTGGCTGAGGTGTTGGGTGTTGGGGCTTTAGGGCGGAACTTGGAGTAAGGCATTCCTTATTCGCCAACTTAACATGTGGCGACTATAGTCAGTTATCATATACATACAACATAACTCTTAGTGTAACAATAAGTGCATGTCTTTTTGCCCTCACGGGATTACGCAACCAACTCCAACAAATGGTTTAATAATTATGAGGATAGTTAAGGCTACTTTTTCCACAGTATAATTCAACAGTATCGTAAGAAAACCGTGAAGGGCTTTCTTTGGCTGGCAGTACCGTGGACCTAACGAGGCACACAGTAGTTAACCTTCATGTTTTTGCCACTTCAACATCAATATAAGTGGCAATGCGGAAGCGGCTCTTCGTATCATATGTACTAAGGGTAACTTTTAAACTTTACATACCATTATAGAAACACTAAATTCCGTGTTTTAGCGGAATGATACATATTGTTTGGGTTACGTAACTTATTGCTTTGCTACAGTTGAGAATTTGCTGAAACAAGCTACATACCTGCGTAGGAGGAAGGAGGGAGAAGGCAAGTGATGGCGGCAGAACACGAGGCTTTATGACGTGCTAACCAAGCAAATAATGTATTCGCACCTGCCATTTAAGAGTAGTTTTGTGTATAGGTTAAGGGAAGCTTAGTCACGTGTTTGCAATGCACATGCTAACGATGGATATGTGGTTATATATACATGTATGGGTTGTTGTAATATTGTTTATAAAAGGGGTTAAAAAAATACAATACGGTCATTCATAAAGAAGACTTGCTTCGTGGGGTTAGAAAGCGTTGTGATTGATGATGAATACAAGTCATCTGGTGGCTTAACGAGAAAATAATACAGGAAAACAATACTGTCGAAATGGCTGTTGTGAGCATTGCTAATGTATAATTTGATATTTAATCTATTTTTCGATTTGATTGGAGCTACATTGAATTGTGTAATCCTTTTGATCTGTGAATAACATACAAAATCAACTGTATGTCTTGATTCTTACCATATAACTGTACCTTTGGATTTGATTTGAAACTTGAAAGCGAGTTTTGGCACTTGAAATTAGGCTGACTCAGGAGTGTAGCGTCCGTCCCTGACCTTGGGTGATATTCGTGATTTTTGACATTTTTACATACTGACCACTGAAGAAAATGTCGGATATCCCCAGTAATTATTTGAATATTTGTTTTCGGGGATGGGTCAAAGCGATATTACAAGTACGATTTTTTAAATTATTACAATTAGCTACCGTAGATAACAGTAAAGTCGCCAGGACAACTTTTTTTTCTGTTTACAGACGTGTGGTGGCGTTAATACTTATATTTCTACATCCATGATTTCAGGAAAGTTAGAAGGGGCTATCTGGAGAGTCTGTGTCATTTTGTGTCTTCATCTGTGTCATAGTATGGCTATAAATGAACAAATTACAAAAATATCTACAAAGTGGCTACCAACAATAGAGTCGCCATCTAGTGTTTATTTACTGAGTGTCCTACCGCTGTCGTCGTCGCCCGAAAAAAAAAACGCGTAGCGAAATTTGAAACCGTCTATACTTGCAGATACAAAGCATAAAACAACGCTGAAACAGGGTAGATTATACAGTCATGATATAAACTACTGTGTATCATCTTCAGTGGCACAACTGGCACATACAAATCAGTAGTGATGCTATAATTCGTAATATTTGGCGGCTGGCGACATGACTGCAGGTGGCGACTTTACTGTTATCTACGGTAGCTACATAGACGTTTTTATGCTCATAGTAGCAGCTAGATCTCACTGATGCAAATGTGAGTAAATATCACATTTCTCATACATACTCCTTTTATCCACCACCATCAATGCAAGAATGTTCGCAGTGCAAGGTAATAATAATGACAATTACTATTGATTGGCTGTCCTTTGGTAATCTGATAGGTTGTAGAAACTCACGATTGTTGTCGATTTCAAGGAATTTTTTTTTTTCTTTAATTGTATTTATTGTAGATGCAGTCGTAAGCACATGCGTATATTGATTTCAGCATCAAGCACCGTAGAAAACGAAAGAAAACATTATATAAGAAGATAGGCATGATATAATATTGGTATTGGATGAAAATGTTATATCTTTCACGGAATACAGGCGAATTGCAGTGCATGATTGTTAGAGATACCGTACATACATACCACGCGTGTTTCACGTCTACTACATGCGTGGGTATACATCAAGGATTATATAACTAATATCCTTGGTATACATCGTTGACAGCTAACGACTCAGTGTACAGGAGAGTGCAACATAGCATCAGTCATAACAGATAAAACTCACAACCTACCTGGATGCATGCTGCTTCTCACTGTGCTGCCTAAAGAGAACTGTCGAGGCAGTAGCGGCCGAGCAGCGGCGAGCGGCCAGTAGGAGATAAGAGGGGCGAGGGGTGGTGGACCGCCGCCCAGATGGGAAAAGTTGCCAGAGAAAGCTAGTAGAAAGGATACGCGTTCCCTCTGACTCTCTTATGGGGCGCTGCTGAACGATAAGATATAATGAACTTTGATGAATGGTTGTAGTGTAACATTCGAGTGTCTTGTGGAGAAGCAAGCCTGCGGTATAGTGAGCGTTTCTTTTTAATTTTCCTATTCACTTATGTTTTTGTTTACTTGTTTGCGGTACATCCACTTAATAAAGATTTCTTGTCACATATCTACAGTAAAACCCAGATAATCAGACTTTAGGCCTTGTCCGATTTAATAAAAAGTTCAGTAAAAAGTTAGGGCGGGGGAGGCCAAAGTGACAGGCAGTGTGAGAGATAATCAGATAAACTGTCTGACAGAGACAGACAGACATACAATTTGTCTAACAGACAGATAGACAGTGTCACACATACACCTAACAAGTCCTAACATCCTGTGTGGTCTGATCGGAATCATCATCGGATGCGTCTCCACCTGCGGCTCAGCAGGAGCCCCGGGGCGCTCAGGGTAGAATCTGCCGACAGAACAGGTTACTGTCCCCCTTGAGCAAGTTAGGGGATGGGATGTGTGTAGTGTGTAAGTTCCTACCTGGAATCAATCAAAGACCGGTCACTGTGAGCTCAAAGCCCTTTTCAGGCTGGCGATCACGAGTCCAGTTAGCGTAGATTTAGAAAGGAAATAGGGAAAAACTGGTTCACAAATAGGGTGGTGAATGAATGGAATGGTCTCAGTAGACAGGTTAGTGCGGAGTCATTAGGGAGCTTTAAAGAGGAGCTGGATAGGTTCATGGATGGGGATGAAAGGTGGATGTAGGTAGTGTTAGGTGACAGGAACTACCACGTGTAGGCCTCGCGGCCTCTTGTAGCTTCCTTATTTTCTTATATTCTTATAACTACTTTGGGGGAGGCAAAGTGGTTAGCGACTGCAAATGGCAAGTTCGGTTCCGAGTTCGATTCCCGCCAGGTGCCAAAACCATTCTGCGATCGGTAAGTGACCGAAGATCACCCACATGATGCCCATTAACTCTACCTCCGACAGCGAGTGCATCGGAGGACACAGGGGGCGGCCTATCCCAGCCAAGTGAGCCTTTAATCACGCGCCACTTTAATAATCCTGCCTGCGCCACCCCGGGTAAGGGCCGACCATCATAACCCTCAAATAAACCTCCAGGGCCTACCATCCGTGCCCTGGAGGTGATACTGGCATACTGCCTACACTTATAGGCTCAAATGTGAAGAAAACAAAAATTCGGACTTTAACCTCCTGTCCGAAACCAGAGATCTATCCACGCATCACCATGGTTATTAATAACACTATTTAATTTCCCATACAGTTATCAAATAGTGTAACAAATAAAAGTATATAGTACTGTACTGCCAAACCTACCTTTGTGTTCAGTTTTATGGTGAACTATTATAACTGAGGGATGATTCATCCTTGTTGGACTGTGGTCGGAAAGTCCAAGGGGGCTCCCACAAGGCTCGTGGCTGGGGCAAGTTTATGTTTCCTGTCGAGAGTTGCTTGGTATGGGAAGGAAGCCTGCATGGGGACTCCTGTGTGGTGACCACCGGGAGTGGCGTCGTAGGGGGGGAGGCGACGCGCGCCCCAGCGTATGCCCCCAATGATTGATTGATTGCAGAGTTGAACAGAAAACCATCCAATCAACTGCCAATCTTTGAGTGTAGGACACTCAAACACGTCATAAAAATCTTCAAATATTAACTGTTCAAGATAAGATACACTCAATTTACCTTTCAAAATTTTATTTAAACACCTTCATACATATACATGTATAATATAGTAATATTTTATATAGCTATGTGCGATTGGAAAATGTATAACAAAAAATATATTTACAAAATTCTATAAAAATTCACTTCAAGAAGAAGAAAATAATGTCTGTGGAAGAGCACATCGAGAGGACCTCTCCCTCCGACCCCGCACCCCGGGCACCACACAGCGGGAGGCTGCGAGGCACTAGTCAGTGTGTATCAAAATTATGATCTTGAGGAACTCGTGCCTGAGAGGATTAAGTCTAGTCTTGTTTAGTGGTTGTCACAGTTCGTTGTGATAAGTTCCAAGCTGACCGCCGCGGCCCTGTACACCTGCTGTCCATATGTATACTCTGGTCAATGGGAATATAACATACCTTTTAATTTAAGTCTTGGCGAGCCTTCAAGCTACATTTTGTGCACTTAACTGTGGAACAAAAATGACCAATAAAATGTTTGTGTGATTGATCACCATGCAGCTGATGAAGAGGATTACTTTTGGGGTTCATCCTAATAGCTGAAATATTAAAAAATACACTATAGAATTGCACAAAAGTTTAACATATTACATTATGAAGTCAACTACAACTGGTCTGTTCAGTTAATTAATTGTCTTTTTTAATTATCTGAACTACCAGTCTTAATTGTATGGTTGGTAGCCAGATATTTGCCTTTATTATCCACCTTAGCTGCCTGCGTATGTTTACTTGACATTCTTGCAAAGGCATGAAATGGTGATACCAAAACTTTTGTGCACTGCGAACATGTCATGCATATTCATAGTTTATGATAAATGCAGATGCGTCAAGATAAGATTCTCCAAATACATATCGATAAACTTTAAAAGGAAGTGCTCTTGAAGGGTACATTTCATCATAACAAAATGCTTAATCAGCACAACAGTAATTACTTATGGTTCTATAGATAAAGAAAAATTATCGGCATAATCAACGGGCAATGTTTCATAACTGTGCTTGAAGTTTGTTAGAAAATACATACAATACTTGGGAAATATAAAAATAAATCTGAACTTTGAAAATAGACAACTTTGTGCATAGGTGCAAATCTAACACACTTGCCACAGACTATTACACTAAACCAGAGGTCACACCCTGGACACCAATACTGTTATTTATCAGTTACTTTAGATAAGGATATGTTTTCTATTACGTATGCTAATAATCATCATTATACAAGGTTCTTGAAACTTTACTAATTTAAATCAAACAGTAGATCAACCGAATTTCTTTTCAAGTGGATGCTCAAAAAGGTCATATTTAAATTCAGCACATTTCAGTTACCTTAAGGAAACAATTATATGAACAGCTCTGTACTACATAACAGAAATTATCCTACAGTACATATATCGTGTTTTATGTACAGCATCCAGACACATTAACAGTAAGTGAACATCAAGAATGAGTAACTCCCGGCACTTTGCTATGCGTGATATGGTGCTTCCAGAGGGGCAGCAGTAGTTGTGATGCACCATGTACCCACACTTCTTATGGTAAATGGAAGGAATTTGCATGCATCAGATAGCTGCCACGCTGACATTATCTTTCAAATTTAATCTACTTTAAGATATGATCCAGTATTCCCTTTATCTCGTAACACAAGTGAGCCTTTTGTTGTGCACCTATACTCAGTTTTCCCATGACTAAGTAGTACATTATCACTTCACAATGTATGATTGTATGTGGTGCAAAAATTAAGTGCCCCTAACCAACATATACTGCTGACATTAATTACATACATTGTGAAAGTCAGTGATACATTGAAATATAAATTTCATGAGAATTATATATTTTAATTGGATTTCCTGGGCTGTGATGGGTATGTGGCATAATGGTGCCATTTGCAGAGTTGAGATACCACTAGGATATACATAAGCAACTTATTCTCTGCTCACATCAAAAGCTGTAATAATATATTGGCAGCTGCATAAAAAGTGCTATTATATTTTTTAACAAAGTTTGACTGAGTTAGTATCTTGCTTCTATCAAATGCACACTATACCCTATGCCCTACATCCATGAACATCTGATGAAGTGTTGGTAGCTGAAATTACCGAACAGTTTTTTAGTCATGTCGAATTAGTTTGGAAATGTATATTGACAACAATTAAGGCAATATATTCTGGCAAGACTGTTTTGTGTGCGGCAGATAAATACTCATTGTTGGACCAGCGAGTCAGAGTATAACAATTGGTGCTCCTCTGCCACAATATAGAAGGTTTCTTCATCTATTAAGGCAGCATGGGAGAGAGGGTCGAAGTCATCTCATTTTCTTATTTACTCTTCATGGAGCACACATTAAGATTAAATTCCCAGCCAACACCACTCTTGAACACCGTCAATCAATCAAGTACTGTCACATTTCCTTTAATGATAGCACAGACAAAAACAACTATACAAACATTCCTGGCGTGACCTCACTCTGGCTTCTCACCAGCATCAGTCGTCTCTCCCCACTCGGCCTGGCTGCCACCCGAAACCAATCCTGCCTTATTGCCAGCCATACCGTACTTTGATCTTATAGCTTCCACCTGACTTGCTGCCCTCCTAGCCAACTATGTAACACTGTGTGGCCACTATCATCTCACTTGTACAATGCATTTCTGCAATGCAGTCAGTCACCACTGTGCCATTCCTTCCAGTGCTAGCCTCGCCAAGCTCCACTTGGCTGTTATGTACAGTACATACCTTCTCTTTCCCCGCCATTTTCCTTCTGTTTCTTTTTTCTCTTCAGACAATATGACACTGCATGGAAGCATCTTGGCCAATTCAGTGTCTCTGTTAGCTCTAGTTCTCTTGAGAACAATTATGTTGGGCTAGGTTTTTGTAAGGAAATCACACTAAGAAGAGACTGGCAGGAAACATTCCACAATTGATATGTAAATAAAGAACATTGAAAAGCTCTCTGTATGCAATGGCACAGAGGGCTCCGAATGGTGTTAAGGTATGTTTGTAATAGGTTTGTCTATTGTTTAAAGACTTTTTCCTGTACCTCTCTATTATGGTTAGGAGGTCCTTTAATGGTTTTCCATACACAAAATTTAGGATAATTAGGTGACATCTAAGGAAACAGAAACGGCTCATTGCAAAAGTGGTCAGATTACAGTCTTAGTATGGTGCCAGCTGAAGGCAGCAGCCAAGCAGCCTGAAGCTGTGCTGCTTCATATTTTACCAGAAAATGTTGATCAATTTCAACAACTCATGAATAATTAAAGTTTATGAGTGCTCTGATTTCGCAGGTGGAGTGAGCTAAGGTGTACTGCTTCTCTTGTATCAACAATCGGGTGTTGTTTCCAGGAATTGGTGAACTGGTAATATATAGTAAGTACATGCATTGTAAATTGTGTGTTCAGTGGGAAAATAGAAGGGGATTACTGAAATACGATATGGTCCTATGAAGATATGATTGTGCGGAACAATGTTAAATTTCACGAAATCGGAGTCAATAAGATCAGAACAAATATATGACCAGATTTCAATTAAAAATAAAAACACAATGTTTTCTAGTATCCTGAGTATCATGGAATGTATTGTTTCAAGTTGTAGAAAGTGTTTACAATAGCACCTGTCAAAGTTCAAGGAATATTCAGCGCTCCACAATTGTTAATTGGCATTAGTAAGACTAGCATTCATGCACTTGCTATCATGCATAAACTTGAAACATTAAAAATTTACCCATTCACTGTTAGCACCACATCTATGAAATTCACAAATGAAATAAGCATTGAGCCTTTTTGCCTGATATCAAAATCAAGTTACCTACAAACAGTCCTGCTGTTGATAACATGCACATTCAATACAAGATGTAAGCATTTACCCGATGAAAAACTTAGCCAAATGTTATATACAGGATTTAAGTTCGTGCTGTCCTGTCACACTGTGTTATTTATGTGATGTAAACAGTGAAAGAGTTGACCATGCTTTGGTGAAATCAGAACTTGGCTATCTTATAGTAAAATATATAAGTAAAATGTATGCAGTTTCTGATGGTCAAGTAACTAAAATGTCTGTATTGTCATTAGTCATAAATCTTTAGTTGAATATTCTTCAGAAACACAAGATTGTGCACTAGATTGTTGACCCTGGATGGATGTAAACACCTTGGCTCATCATTACTATGAACATAAATTATCTCTGACCTGCCATTTCTATTTCCATACACGGTTGAAGAGATCCATGAAGCTGTCATATATCATGAAGGTGATGGCCACGTCCAGACACACACGGCTCAGCCTGGGCACCGTGCCCTTGTAAAACCTGCAATAACAAACATTTTTTATTTTGACAAATCCATAATTTTCATTCATCTACTTATTTTGAAGCCTGGATTTTGGAACTATTGGGGCCCAGTGCAGAAGGGTATACATTTGCTTCAGCCTCAATATTTGTTAAAACTGATGCTTATTTCTTGCAACTCCTTAAAGGAGTGATCAAAGCAGCAGCCTCTACATTTGCTCTTGTCCATGCATTTAATCTTTGTTACCTAAGTCTTCTAATGTACATGGACAGATTGGATGTCTTAATGCTCTCATCATATTTTCTTAAAATAGCTCAGTGCGTGTGTATTCCGTTTTAAACACTTTGCATTCATGAAACGAAAGCAAAACGGAATGTAAAGTGTTGTGTGCACACCTAGACCACTGTCATATCCAATGAATGATGATTCCTTGATCAGAACATTTCCTTTGCAGAGTAAAGGGATAGAAGCTAAAATACAGCAAGAAAGTGTTCTCATTTTTCTTTTCTTTATTTACTAGAGTTTTCTGGAAATTGATATGCATCTGTATTCTAATACTACTTTGTTTAGTTCGCAATTCAGGTATTCATTCATTCGGTAATTCAGTCATTCATATTTCAAAGATATATTCATTTAAACTTACGCTCGAGGTCCTTCATTCTTCCATATCTTCTGGAAACAGTCAAGGGTACTTTTGTATTTGCTGGCATCCAACCCCTGCATCCTAGTTTTGACAACATCAACGGGGGTGTTGCCAAAGACTGACACAGCACCAGCAAAGCCACCAAATAAACCTGGAGAATACAGTACAGCATATAAAGAAACACATACTGGTTTGTGTAGTTTCATAATTAATCCACAAACCTGCAAAAGAAAAAAAGAAAAAAAAAAGATATTACCGTGAAAATGACAAAGCTGGTGCATTTGTCTTGATACAAGGTTATGCATACACTCAGAAATTAACATTGAGTATAATATATTCTAGGATTATAACATAGCCAAACTTAAATATTGCAGTGCATTCTTTTGTAAATAATAGCAACAAGACTGAGTATGACTAATGCCATTCTGCTTACCAACGATTAGTTTAGGCACCGGCTTGGTTGGGTCTCCTCCCCTATACTTGTCTTTGCATGTCTCCATGACATAGAAGCGCATGGCCTGATTACTTCCTTGCTTTATTATCGTGGCTGTCACACCCTGATATGTCCCTCGGATGCCTGTGCGAATATTAAAAACTTAGTCAGTAATTTTCAGGTTGTATGATATAAATCTATCATGATAATAAAAATGGAAAAAGCTATAAACCACAATAAAATTCAGTAGTGTTCATAGCGTATTTTACAAATTAGGAGTTTCTTTACATATAAGCTGTATTATACACAACCCCTTATATTACTTTATGTGACCATCTATATTGAGAAGTGCAAGACACTGTGCATATGGTGATTACATTAAATCATTGGCATAAGTGGAAAATTATTTAAATGTGAGAAGATCAGAGCCTAAAGAATGAACATCTCTCAAGTTTCAAGTGGACTTTCTGGGAGACGTCTGTAGTAATAAAGTCAGTGGTGAGAACTGTAAAGCACACATGCACGTATTTAGCAAATGCGGGATAATTCTTGGATGGTAAAACATTCTGGAGATCCAAGGTTGTGGAGTTCAAGAGCAAATAATTTATCTGTAAAGTTATTGAACCATGAAGGGGAATGATCAGAAACGACAGTGGGAGGATCAACAATACACTCTAGTACCCCTTCATTCCCTACAAGTGTTTTGTACATGTGATTGTACAAAATCGTCTTAAGTTTAATGTCACAAAATAAAGGCTCGCTTTTAAACTTACCCTGTTCCCTTAGAATACACCTCACACCATGAAAGAAACCTTTGAACTTTGGGTTTCCTGAACGCTGGTCATTGATGAATTTGACTTTAATAGTCTCCATGGGGGTGACGGCAAAAATAGCCTCGGTCACTCCTGCCCCCAGACCACACAGCAGCCTCTTCCCAGGACTTAAGTTACCCCTCTCATCCACATTGTGCTTTTTCAGCTGTTCAAAGGCACCAAATCTGAAGTTGAAAAGTTATGCTAGTCAGTGCAGGCAGAGGAAGAAACAGCGCAGGTTAATATTCTATGATAAAAGTGTTAAGATAGATTATTCAAATGTAAATAATATTATGAAAACAACAAAAATCAAAAGACCAACAAAAGTACCATTTTGTAGGATATTCGGGTCTGATCCAATCAATCATTCAGTCACTAGTCACCAAAATCAATATGAGATTTACATCACAAAGATTAAATAAAATTTGGAGCCGTCCCATCACACACCTAAGAACAGGTTGACTTGGATTTATCATGCAATAAGTCATGTAGTGTTTTAGTCACCTGAACAACTCTCGGCCTTGAACTGTCATTAGCACCCACCCACCTGCAGGCTGACTTGGGTATTGAGCCATACAGCAGGACGGACAGGCCGCGGTAAAGGCCAAAGAACCCATGGCTCCCGACAGTCTTCTTGACACAGTCCGCGATGCCGTTGTATCGCTTGGCTCCTCCACTCTTTTCGTCCAGTTGTAGCTGTGTCTTGACATATTCGGTGGGAAAGGTGATGCAGATCTCAATGCCACCAGTTATACCACCTGAAAGGATAAAGGTTATGATGATTTCACAAACACCATAAGTATGATTTAGTAGTGGCGAATAGAACCCACTCCGGCAAAATATATATAAAATCTCCAACTCAACAACTCCAATCAACCAACAAACTCCCAAAGGAGGCTTTATGCAGCTATTTCTGGCCAGCACAAGACAAAAGCTGCCTATTCTTAGCACTGTTACTTCACAACTCTATCAACCTGCAGGCAGGTTTAGCAGGCGAAGGATATTATCGGGAAGCGCGGCCAACGCTACCCCTCGCGACACTACCGACATACCTCAGGACTCTTATTTATTGATCATTATCACATCAAAATATGTATGTGAGTGTGTGTCATTACCCTATACCCTTGCTCAAAGGAGACGGTAACAATCTGTGCTGTCAGCGGATTCCACCCTGGGTGGGGATTGACCTGCCAACCTACTGAACAGCAGGGGGAGACGCAACGCGTGTATTGGCAGTTGTCACCGAATATTGAAGGAGCGAGTTAGGTGAAGGGTATGTGGGAGGGGATGCATGAAGACTGTCAGATATCCTCCCCGAGCTCACATACGTAGCACTTGGAAAGGAACAGATTTCGAAACATTTTAAAGACCGGTAAATATATATCATACATGTTCCAACATTTTCTCTCATGGTCCCGAAAGAAATCCGAATGCTTAATGAGGATGGTAAACCAGATAATGACGAGAGAAAAAAAATTCAATAAAGCACCACATTCCCTGTAAAAAGTGCGATTCTCTACGTTATTGTGAGGCGCCAGACAGTGAAAGTGGTGGCCAAGTGGCTGCGCGCAGTGCTCGGGGAGAGTTGAACTGTTAGCACCAGCAGCGCCCTGCCCACCAAACAACTGTTCATCTGCACAGTTACCCTAACATAGAAGCACTATTAATCCCACGTATTCGTATTAATCCCAGCGTCACATCCAATAGAGACCAGCTGAACGGTTGACCTATCAATGGTATGCCAGGACATGATGTAGTTACTTTTTTTATCTTCTCGATGGCCAAGAAACCCAGACTGACAGGGGCGACGGCGACCTTGCTGATGTGAGCAGCATGCACAGTGACGACTTTCCAAATTGAGGCATTGCTTTACCTCAGAATATACTGGGTTGCGGGATATATAATCTTGTTCTGCTAATCCAAATACGCATTCCACAGTTTACAACAATATACTGATATCATTTCTAAACTTTTTACAGTGGAGAGTAAAGGGCTAAATTATAAATGTCTATGTGCATATTATACGTATGTACTCGTACGTCGCGCTATGATGCTATCCCCGATGAACTACTGTTTTGATGTAGCGGAATGTGATTTGCAGTCACTCAGTCGTATATGGTATAATGCTGGAATGCTGGTCTGACTGCGCGACATTACGATTATGGATCCCTGGGCGAGATTGTGCCTGTAATCTCCATCATTATTTTACATGTTATTGTATTTGTTTATGAAACCATATATAGCCCTACCCTTCAGCGAAATCACCGCACATTTTTCCTCCATATTCTCGTATGGAGAAGAAGAATTGCCACCAAAGGAAATAACATTATTGCCGGAGGAAAGGCAATTCAAGCTCCCATTCCATGCCTTTGGTATGTAATACCCAATTTGTATAGCATCATCAAGTGGTAGACAGACGACCACATGTCCGCGGCAGGCAAGAGAGAGCTGCGGAAGTGTAAACACAGACATGCGGCGAGGCGAGGCTAACGACAGTCAGGGAAGAGAAGGGGAGTGTGAGGGGGCGGCGGCGGGAGAAGAAGGGGGGGGGGGAGGGGAGTCGTGGCGCCACCTCGCCTCACGATCATTGTCATCCCCTCCCCGTCCTGTCATCCAACCACTGTTGCCACCACTCTCTTGCCTCCGCCCTGCTGGACAGCCGTCCCATTAGGGTAGGGGCTACTTCACGCTGTTACCTGGTGAAGCATGATTACTGAGACTTTTGACAGGCCGCATGCGAAAGCAGGCAATTAGGTCAGCAGCGTAGCGCAGCCTTGATCAAACATTGCACCGTGTGCCGCAACCCAATCTGGTATAAATGTTACACAAGAAAACACTGAAGGTATCCTTTCAGGCTTACTAACTTCAATGGCTCTCTAATGTTTATCTAATATCTATCATGTTTATCATCGCCACTACCCACGGCTCGTGTCACTGCACGTGCTCTCGGTTACCATGGACACTTGCTACCCTTGGAAGGGCACTTGACTATTATAGACTAGTACCGTTCTAGTATAATCTGAGATGAAAACTGAATAGTGTGGATGTCTATTCCTAAAAGACACATATATATCATGACGATGTGCCTTTTCGACAATGATGCTGTCAAGGAAAATTCTACCAGCACCACCATTACCATCCAAATACTGTTTAGAAAAGGGAAGATTTATACTTGAGGAGGATTTGAACTCTGAGAAGTAAGAGGAAAAGGCGATACTGCCGCAGGCGATGTTGAACGTGATAACCTAGAAAGTAACAAAAAGAAGGCAAACTTGTTTTTACGTAGATCACAAAAAAACCACGTAGCACTCAACCACTGCATCAAGCCAATCCCTTCAGACATCCTTATCCTCCAAAGAGAGTAGAGGTAACTCATCCTGCCTATCCGCCGTCAACCATTAAATATTGGACGAATATATTTATCTATCTCTTGTTTCTCTATTTTAGCGAAATATGGAAGCCGGCGTGCTCCTCCCGCCTCACCCAAGCAAAAACTGATGTGGTGTTGAGAGAGAGAGAGAGAGAGAGAGAGAGAGAGAGAGAGAGAGACCAAAGTCAATACAGGACAGGTGTATGGAATTTCCCCACACGAGCTAACAGGTGAATGCTCCAGGGCAGTGATGGATTTGATTGGCGGGGGATTTGCTCAGTGTGGCGCGGGGTAACGGGTGGCCGAGCACTTAAAGTGGCTTTACTTGTATGTGTGTATGTATACCCCCTGTGTATACCGAGCATTTATGGGCGTGGCGTAGCTTCTATGTGTGGACTGTTACACTTTGTTATTCTATATTTTAAGGAATATAAACAAATGAGATAAGGGTTTAGGCATAAATATCATATACACCATCCTATACCACCATAAACAAAGAACAAATGAATATCTACTTATCTACTACATATCAATACTGCCCTAATCCTCCTCACCCCCTAACACCTCGCCGCAGCCACACACCCTTCAAGATGACAGCAAGGCAGGGCAGGCAATCAGGGAGACAAAAGGGGGCAGGAAGATGGACTGGGACAGAGTTGACCAGAAGCAATCAGAGGTTGGAACGTTGCCCACTCAAATGCATCTCAGGCAGGCAGATCCACAGAAGTCTTTTCGCTTCATTAGGACGAATTTTGATGTTGAAAGGATAGACAAGCAATGGCATGCACAGTGTTATAAAAAAAATCCATAACGCGATAACATGCACAAAAAATTGCGGCTCCAAAAAGTGTTTGAAAGTGTGATCGATTTTCATTCATCCCCAATGCTAACGTAAATTAGTCACCGTACTTTTTGTTCACCATATGACAAATTTTTCCATAATACTATGAAAGTTAAGTAAAGCGTAAAAGAACATCAGATACGGGCAGAAATAAATCAGTGGTTGGCCGACGTGAATGAAATGATGTACAATTATCAGATTATATAATATAGATCAGTGGTATTCATTGCGCGGCTCTCGACTACCGTTTGCCGACTCAAAAAACGATGATGATGATAAGAATATGTAATAAAATTATATATCATTGTATAGTATTATTACCAAGTTTTACTTTTACTAATTATGATATTGCTGAAGCATCCCAGTTCTATTTATATTTAGTTAATTTATGCTAACACGTGATAGTTACGGCTCTATGTAAATGTGTTTTGTTGAAGTGGCTCTTCAAAAATCAGTGAATAACACTGCATTGATTTGTCAGCAGCTCCCCAGCAACAACAGCCACCCGAGGGATGGGGATGCGGGGGGCCTGGAGGGAGTGATGTTATCGTACCCACCACCAACTACCATCCAACCATCACCGTATCTTTTTCGGTCAATTCAAAGGTGGGTATTACTCCAGATGAACACCGAACTCACTTTGGTGGACGAAACTAATTTTTTCTGGTGAGTTTTGATGTGTTTTGAATGAATCTTCTAACCGTTTCTGTCGCAAATTTATTATTATTATTTTTTTTTTTGTTAAGTAAAGGTTAGGTTAGGTATAGGTTCGGTTATGTTCAATTTGTTATTTTTTTTTGTCATTTTTACAAAAAACAACAACTAATAATAATTTATTTGCGACAGGAGCGGTTAGCAGTGTCATTCAAAACACATCAAAACTCACCAGAAAGAAATAGTTTCGTCCACCAAAGGAAGTTCGGTGTTCATCTGGAAATTTACCCAAAGGTGTTGCAAAGCGCCTCCCATCTCCCTCCCCCAGCCCTTTCAAGGCTGAGTATAGACATAAGAGTATACATTCCCTCTCACTGCCTCGATCGATTCTCATTCTCTCTCTCTCTCTCTCTGTGGGAAATAAATGAGCGGTGGCAAGGACGATTAAGAACGTAAATTACACGAAAGAATTTAAGTTTATCGATGTTGGGGCGTAAGATCTGCACATTTACCAGCACCTATATGATATAGGCGTTGTTACTCGAGTGTATATCTCTCTATATACTATGTACGGTACCTACAGTACAGTGGAAGATAAGCTACACATTCAGAGATCAAGCCGACAGTGATGGAAGATTTCTAAAGGTTGATTACATTATCAGACCATCCGTCAAGATAACAAACGATCTCTCTCTTTCTCTCCATTAAATATGAATCCTGACAGTTGCCTTATGGTCTAAAGTTCAAGTCTCTCTCTCTGGACGTGATCAGCCTGGGTTTCCGTTAGGCCTAACAGACAAGACAAGCCTCCCACACTAACAATGCATTATCATCGTCCTCCTCTTATGTGTATACCTCTGAAGGTAACACAAACATGCACCCTATGGGATATAAATTCCTCTACTTTGATGCAAGACTCCCTTTACCCAAACCATGCCGGTTATAACGGGGTCAACTGAATGATTGCAGTTGTAAAAAAGAAACCTGCCATTTTATATTACCTGCAATAATACCCTTGAGTCCTATGTTCCCTACTCCAGTCGCTGCTGCTGCTGCACCGGTCTGGTTCATCCATGGCCGTGAGAAAGGCGACCGAAAGGCAGGAGAGGGAGAATCCATTGTGTGTGTACCGTATAACCTTCTTCTCCCACGTCCACCAAAACACTGCCAAGCCTCACAGCTGATCGAGATGCCAGACGTCGTATGATACCAACAAGTTGTCGTTTATGTCTTTTTTTTAATATATTGTTTTACAAGAGTCCATAATTATCATTTATCACTTAGCTAGAGGCTGCGAGTACTTATATTGAGAAGAACAAGAAATGCTTCCTCCTTTATTAAGGTTATAGTAGGAGAGTCTGCAATATACCGGAATTTTTTTTCCGCTCGCGCCTGTCACCTGCTGTGGTGCAAGCTGCTCTCGGGTCTCTCTTATTAATTATTTTTATGTCATGTCAAACTCACCAGTGTTCTTTCTAACTGATATGTTTTTATGTCTTGCTTGTAAACAGACAGATAACTGCGAATATGTTGCTCCTATGACTGCATGACAACTAAAAAACACTATCCCATACCTTTCTGTTTCTTTAACGATATATGTTTATGATAATCTAACTCATTTACAGACAAGGCAGGGAGTCGGGGACTGGTGGGCTGTAATCTTCCAGTGGGATGCCACATCCCTGCCGTAGAAATGTGTAAGTTTTGTAGACATGGATCATGAAAGCACCTCGTGACACTTAAATTATCAAAATATCACTAAAACAAGAAAAAATTGGAGGTGAAGGAGGTACTATATGTGTGATGAGGCAGGCCTACATGACATTTATAGGTAACAGCCATATGATGCGTACATTCAACATTGTCTCACTCGCTGCCACATGCAGATGTGGACAGATTTCCATGTTTCGCTCCATGATTTTTCATTCCTAATGTTTTCATTTTCCTGTTTTCATATATCACTATGGCGCCTGATCCTGTCGACGAAAAATAGATCTTGGACATCCTGATAGAGGTCGAGATGACGCCAATGATGAAGAAAGTTTCAAACATGACGAAGTTGACTACGTCCTCACTGTGAACGATCGTGGAGGGGTTAGGCCACTACTCCCCATGCAGTGCACAGTAAAGGTAAAAACCCTAAACCCAGTGTTTTCCTGATTTTAAGAGTATAATGCATAACCATATTGAATTTCATGGTTAAGTTTTGTTTGAGTTTGACCGACTCTGCCGTGAGCAGCACTTCCGTAACTCTGTTATTATAAGCCCTGGCCCAAAAAACTTTATAGAAGAAAAGTGATCAGGAAAAAAGATAAACATTGAATGGTAAGCCCGAAATTGCCGTAAGTTTTGAGAACCTCTTTCTGCAAATTATCCATAAATCCTTAGCTATTTCATTGTGTAGTACGTAGATCCAGCTGTGGTGTAACTACGGGGGTTATATATACGTGCCCTCCCATGAGAATCCTGTGCTCCCCCACTGGCCATGGCTGCCGTATTTTGTATAATGCTCTAATACCCACCACTGATATGATCTTAAAATATGCCCTTTATGTGGCATCAGAGTGGCCCCTGAGCTCCGCTTGCCTAGTGCCCCTCTTAATTTGATAGATACCTAGCTACGCCACTGGTAACAAAGCAATACAGTCCTTTAACAACCCACAAAGTACGTAGCAAAAAAAAAAATATATATCCTACCCACAATCCTCTGCGGCCTGTTAGCGTGTTCGAAGCACTAACGAACCCTATCAATTTAACTTTAAAAAATACTATAAAACTATACCAACACTATAACTAGCTCACTTTTACTAACATTTAAGACTTAGTAGATAACGCTACAGGTCAATGATAATTGGTCAAAGGCCAACAGGTAATGGGTAAGGGCGTGGGAAGGAAGTAAGGGGTGGGAAGGAAGTAAGGGAAAGGTTTAGTGTTTCGAAGCAGTGTTGAGTTCCTTGAGTAATCCGGTATGAGCGACAGTCGTGAGCGAGCCGGCGAGGAGCCAGGACGTGTGTGTAGGCAGCTGGGAGGAGGAAGAGCATCCTTTTTGGCCGAACAACGCTTTATTTTGTTGCTTTTCTTAATATGTCTGCACAGTGGCGTCACCATGAAAAAAAATTTGGGGGGGCTTTAGCCCCGGGGTGGTGATGGGCGAGCGCAGCGAACCTATCCAGCTGGGGGGTCGGGGGGTAATTTTGAAAATTAATCAGTTCCAGGGTAATTTTGAGGCCCAAAAAAGAGAAGAAAGTGGAATTAAGCTTTAATTACATGACACATAAATTAATAGAGTTACACCATGCATCATACCATATTAACTAAATTTGATAATTTGAAGAAAAATTTTATTCTGTTTATACAAAATAATACAATTGCCATTTTTCTCTCTCCACTAACAACTACAAAAGAATTGCACAATGTATGTTTTTGGTTTGTTTCTCAGTAAGGTTTTATCTTGATAATGAAAAAAATATATAAATATAAACTTACAATATATTCAAGGTATTTCCCTTATTGCACAAAAACAGGTACATGGGATACTGTAGTTAAACAGAATAAAGTACATGATCATGATAAAGTAACTAAAAGCCGATTTAACCTGCCTCCCACTGCCTTACCCTGGCACCCACTGCCTTAACCTGCCTACCACTGTGTTAACCTGCCTCCCGTCCTGTGTTACCCTGCCTCCCACTGCCTTACCCTGGCATCCACTGTGTTACCCTGCCTCCCGTCCTGTGTTGCCCTGCCTCCCACTGCCTTACCCTGGCTCCCACTGCCTTTACCTGCCTCCCATTCTGTGTTAACCTGCCTCCCGTCCTGTATTACCCTGCCACCCACTACCTTACCCTGGTTCCCACTGCCTTAACCTGCCTCCCGTCCTGTGTTAACCTGCCTCCCGTCCTGTGTTACCCTGCCACCCACTGCCTTAACCTGCCTCCCACTGTGTTAACCTGCCTCCCATCCTGTGTTAACCTGCCTCCCACTGCCTTACCCTGGCTCCCACTGCCTTTACCTGCCTCCCATCCTGTGTTAACCTGCCTCCCGTCCTGTGTTACCCTGCCACCCACTGCCTTACCCTGGTTCCCACTGCCTTAACCTGCCTCCCGTCCTGTGTTAACCTGCCTCCCGTCCTGTGTTACCCTGCCACCCACTGCCTTAACCTGCCTCCCACTGTGTTAACCTGCCTCCCGTCCTGTGTTACCCTGCCACCCACTGCCTTAACCTGCATACCACTGTGTTAACCTGCCTCCCGTCCTGTGTTACCCTGCCTCCCACTGCCTTACCCTGGCTCCCACTGCCTTTACCTGCCTACCACTGTGTTAACATGCCTCCCGTCCCGTAGAATATACTTAGTAATTTCAAGGTTTGTTAGCAAACATATTTCAACATTTAAATGAAACATCAAACCAATTTTTCTATAAAAGTGTGAAAAATAAGGTTTTGCTCTGGCATGGAAAATTGGATAAATATTCCTTTTTATTGTTTTTGGGTAGCAGGCTACTAGCAGCAATTTTGGGGGGGCTGAGTCCTTGACTTGGGGGGGCTAAGTCCCCCTTAGCCCCCCCACGGTGACGCCACTGTGTCTGCAGCCTGAGCATAAGGTAATAGAGAGAGAAAGGGAGGGAGTGGGAAGAATGAGTGGGTAGTGGCGGCTGTAGGGGGTGGCCTTGGCCACCCCAGATCTGAGTGACTCGAGTCAGAGGGCTAATGAAAAGTCAACTATTTCTTTTTAATGGCTATGCCATGGCCACCCCACATTAGATCTGTCCAACCTTGGCCACCCCACTCAAAATTTTCTGGCGGCGCTATGAGTGGGAAAGGGAGGGAGGGAGAGCTTAAAATTACGTGTGATTTGAAGTTGTTTAGTCCTCCCTGCAAAGTAATAGCTGTTGCCTAGTTTTAGTTATACCTATTATCACGTCAGATCGGCAACTGCCAGTGGCGTAGTTACGGGGGGCTGCCCCCCTCCCCATGAGAATCTCTGGAGCCACCCAGGTGCCCCCCACTGACCATGGCTGCCGTAATAATTATGCTTGGACTAGTGACTGACAATATGCAATAATACCCTTTTATGTGGCATCAGTCATCAGAATGCCCTTGAGCTGCGCTTGCCATAATGTCCTATTGATAGTTATCTACGTACCCCGTTGTGTAGATCTCGGCATTTTTAGTATTTTCATGTTTGAGCTAGCTCAAAAAAGTATTTTGTAGCCGTTAAGTTTTCACATTAAAGTTGGGAGGCTGAGGAGACGGATCTTCAGGCGAGATATTTTTTTTTTTTTTTTTTTTCCCTCTATGCCCATAGGGCATAGAACCTCCAGGGCTCGGATGGTAGGCCCTGGAGGCTCACTTGAGGGCTATGATCTTTGGCCCTCGCCCGTGGTGGCGCAGGCAGGATTTTTATAGTGACGCCTGTGTTTAGAGGCTCATATGCCGCCGCCCCCTTGTGTCCTCCGATGCACACGCAATCGAAGGTAGAGTTAATGGCAGCATCAGGGTCATATAGTATGACCCTGGGTAGCATGTGGGTGTTCTTAGGCCACTCGACGGTGCAGAAATATCGTCTTCGAGAACGCCATTCGGTGACGCTAACCACTCTGCTACCACCTCCCCACAGAAAGTCCCCGACTTACAAAATGGATACGTTCAGAGAAGCTGTTCGTAAGTCTGACATGATATGGGGACACTTACTACATTGTAATGGTGGTTAAATTATTCAATGTGCTATTTAATTAATGTACTTTCATTCTACATTTTTACCAAGGAATGTGTGTTACGTAATTTACTGCCGTGTTTAAGGAACATGTTTGAGAGCTTTCCATTTCCCCTAAGAATAATATATTTGCACTTAATTATTTAGACAAGTGAAAATTATTGCCCAACTAGGATGTGTAAGAAGGACAAGCATTGCAGAAAGTGATGCACATTATGTAAGGCCACTAAGTGTTTCACTGGTGCAGTTGTTTATCAACTTTTGGCCTTTAACTGTGGTCTGTGGGCCAAAATGAGCTAGTCAGCTCTGGATAAAAACTGCACCATATTTGGTATGAAAATTTATTAACAGTTTACATCTTTCATACATGTTGCATCTCAATTTTCTTAACAGGTAATGTATCAATCTAGCGATATATCACTCAAACTTCCCTTGCTTAACAGATCAGCAACTTGAATGGGTATATATTAGCTTATTTATAAAATAAATTGTGCCAAACCAAACAAATTATACTTACACACTTGGTTATAGGTTGTTGCATCAATAATTTTGATATGCATTTTGTATGAACCAATACAATTCAATGTAGCTACAACAAAAGTTTTAATGTTATCCTACAAATATGCAACATTTGTAGGATCCTATAAAATAATAATTTCCAAGAACACATTGAATTAATTGCATGGCAAGTAAATGTGTATTGTTCCTTGAAATTTAACTTGCAATGATGGGTATGCGAGAGAAGAATTTTGAGTGTTAGAACATGAAAGGACGGGAATAAATGGAGATTTGTGTCACAGTAATCCCCTTGGAGTTTCTCTTAGGAACGGGAACCAGATATTGAAAACTTGCAATGGTACCATATGAAGAACAATAAGAGCAGAATACTTAATACAACTGATGGTGAGCCTTGCGTAGTAAAGTAGACTAAATTTCTCACTAAGGTAGTCTTGTTTATCTCTGATCCTGTTATGAATGCAAACCCTTCCAACAGTTACTTAGCTCAAATATGTTGCACTGTAAAATTTTATTAGAGATTCAGGAACAAAATACGCATAATTTACAGAATAAATTAAATCACAATAGTTAGTGCTAGTTTACTTGTGTTGAGACAAAGATGAGCAAAGTAGGTTAGTGGAGAGCAGGTCATGAGGTAGACATGAGACATACAGGAGCAGTCTGATGGTAAATTAATCTTCCCAAAATGGTCAACGTTGCTCTGAAGTGCTTAACTCTCACATGCCCAAGAATTTCTCCCAGTACAGAACTGCTGCTAACATTGCTGCTGATGATTTAGCACCAATAATGTAAAGATAAAAATGTTAAAATCATATTCTACCCAAAGCTGCAGTTTTACTTCCAATTATAATTTAGTTTGTTTTGATTTTAGTCAAATAATGGTTATCTTCTAATGATATAAAAGGCATGTCTTCACTGTACATTCTTATACCACTTCAGCATTATTTAAAATCAATTATTCAAGATTTTGTTCTACCAAGATGCATATCAGTTATCATGAATTCCCCCACTTAAATCACTGATGTATAGAGCCACTTTTACATAAACTTGATATGTAAATAATACTGTACATGAACACAACATGCTATTACACAAACAGTCTCACAAAATTATAAAAGAAAACTAATGAAGATCTTTAGTGATTATTGACACCATTTAATCTATTAACAGAAGTGATGCCATTGGAAGCATTGGCAACTTTGGCAGCAGCATCAGTGCTCTTCTCTGTCACTGGCGGTTCCAACACGGACACTGTGTAGGGCTCATCTTTGGCATATCCATCAGGGTTCATGGTCTGCCACCTCCAGAAGTCCTCACCTGAAATGAAAAGATTGGTTTTTCATTCATTCAACAAATTCACATAATTCTTAATAGATAATTTTTCAGAGGTTTGTAGTTGTAATTTTTGTATTGATCTCTAATTCACTAATTTCAGACCAAAAGTGGAATGTATTTAAGTATTAATTTAGAGATTTCACCAACAATTAGCAAATTACAGATTTTAGTCAAATACATTTAATCACTGCAAAATATGCTCTTAGAATGCTTACTAAAATCACAAAGTATGCAATGGTAATCCATTAAAAAAAAAAATTCTTCATAAATTACTTATCCTGCACATGCGAGACTGCATACAGTAACATTTAAAAAAAATACATGAATATAACTGAGCCACTTTTATGTTTTTGGCTACATAATAGTAGCCACTTTTATGTTATTGGTTACATATAGTAATTAATAATACTAACAAATGTACAATACTAAATGATCTTGATATGGGTAGCTTACTTATCATTGGTTTTTCTTTATTTTTGCAGTTTCTTAATCACTACATTTGATATACACCTATAGTACCCAGTGGCATATCCAGGGTGTGGCAGGGATGGCTCGTGCCCTGGGCGACACTTAATGAGGGGCGCCCAATCTTTCTCACCAAATCAAAATAATTACCTAAATATCGCTTCAAAATGCTCCTAGAATTGTTCATATTTCAAAAAATTTCTTATTCAAAAGGGGGGCACTAAATAAAGTTAATTACCAAAATATAGCTTCAAAATGCTCCTAGAATTGGTCATATTTCGAAAAATTTCTGAATCGAAAGGGAGTGCTAAATAAAGTTAATTATCAAATTATTGCCTTGAATATGGCTTCAAAATGCTCCTAAATTTGTTCATATTTCGAACAGTCTTAATCAAAAGGGAGTGCTAAAACAAATTATGTAATTACCAAATTATTGTTTTGAAAATGGCTTCAAAATGGTCCTAGAATTGCTCACATTTCGAAAATGGTCTTAAAAGGGAGGCGCCAAATCAAATTAATTACATAAATGTAGCTTTGAATATGGCTTCAAAATGCTCCTAGAATATCTCTAAAATGTTCTCGGACTCCCAGCTGCAGAAGTTCGCTTCACTCGTCCCCACACCACTACCACCAGGGGCGCCGAGCCAGTGCCATGCCCTAGGCGCATTTTCCCTAGATACGCCCCTGCCTATACCTCATTTACCTAAAGAGGACAACGGGTGGAGGATATGGTACTGCCAGGTAGTATCGTAAGCTTTCTCTACGTAAAAAAACTAGCAAGGACTGACTCACTGCGTGCAAAGGCTGTACTATGTAAGTGTCTAGATGAGCTGAGGGCTCGGCTGTGCTCTGGGCACGTCTAAATCTGAACTGAGAAGGGGAAAGAAAACCCTTCGACTCCAAATACCACATCAGACTAAAATTGATCATCCGTTCGAGTAATTTGCAGAGGCAGCTTGTTAAGGCAATAGGGCGGTAATCTTGGGGGTGGGCAGTTTTTTTTATGATGATTTTTAAAAGTTCCCAATTACAGCCCCAACACAAACATTTGTTAATTTTAGTGTTAAGGAATCGGTGATTTTTAGGTTCTTAGTTTCAGAAGCCTTGGTACAGGACATGGAATGGAGAAGAGTCATCACACGCAAAGTCGGGAAAAGAAGGATGATAAACGAAGATGATTATTTCACATGCTAGCACTTGAAGAGCCTTAAGTTGTGATGATTACGTAAGTTTGTTCTGTATGAGTGAGAAACAAAATTAGTTTTTTTCATAAAAATCCAGTTAGCATTTGTTTCAGTGCTTTTCAGCCAGATTCTGTCAAACATTGTTGATTAGCAAAATTCACATAAATGAAGTTTATGTGGAAGGATAATGCTATAATGATATTATGGGTAAGCGTATAGGGCATGTGTTAAGGGAGAACATATCGCCAGATCCCAGAATCGGCTCTTCCTTTGGTGTTAATTGAAATCCCCGATAACTCCATCACTCTCCAGACTGTTCTCAGGAGCCAATTCAATGTAAGGTTGTGAAATGAGGGCAATGAAGTAACTGCACTACATTGAGAAAGTTGCATGCAATGAAAATACTGATGGCATGCCCCTCATACTCCCCACATGCTGTCTATCCTTACGGGCATATACCTGGACTGTGTGGTAGGTAGGATTAACAAACATGAATAACCTAGCTTAAGGAATAAATGGCATGTACAGTATATGGTTTCACACATTTAGTGCCCAATGTGTATAGTGCCTATAGTGTATGTTAGGTAGACTTTTACATTTTGAAAATATTATTTGAGGATGCAACAGGAAACATTGTTAGTACTGCAGGTTCAAATGCTCCACTATAACTTTCAAGCAAGGTTCCTTTCATATATAATAAATAATACATTAATCTACCTAAAGCAGCATTAAGGATTCAAATCCTTTCTTAATGCGACCCAAAGGGATCAAGATGGAATTGATTAGTTTGTTAATATAAGAATACAAATGCTGGAAAAAAACCTAAATCATTAATGCTCATGAAAGTTAAATTGATTAACAACAACAAGAAATTATGAATTGGGGTAATTACATTAGCTGCCCATATTCATCAAAATATTCAGTACAATTTTGGACGTCTAAATAAGAATTACCCTGAAATATAAAGTAGATTAGAGGTGTGTGTAGTTACCTAGTTGTAGCTTACAGAGCCCGAGCTACATTTAGTGTCTCCTTGTCTCCAAATCTAAATTTCCCATAGATCTCTTAAGCCCCGTACACACTACCACTCACCACCATCGGCGCTTCCCGTTGATTGAGTGTTCGTCACTCAAAAGTGGCAGTGTGGACAGGATACCGACGAGCAAAATGTAACCGAAAGCACACAACTCTGGCAACGGCATTGCTCGTCGGCAAGCACCGACGGTGGCGAGTGGTAGTGTGTACGGGGCTTTAGTTGCTATCTTTTGTATTCTTTCCAACTAAATAAACTTTAGTCCATGCGCCCCTCCTTGTATGCAGTGTTTTTTATGTATTACAAACAACAAAATTTATGCAATTCAAGTGATCACCATAGGATCTAGTTCTGAAAATTACAAAGCATAATAAATACATCTACGTACTTCTACAGTGACAACTTCTACCTTAAAATAAGTGTTCAAAATGACAACTTTTACTATTCAATGCACGATCCAGCACCAAAGTCGTAACTCACTTGAAGTTTGCATTACATCTAAAACACGATACACAATGAGGGATGCATGGAACTACAAAACCCCTACAATTTGGCTAGTAGGAAAAGAAAAGCTACATGTTAGTATTTGATGCTTAAAAGGCTCGACTACAGGGGAGGCACAGAATCAGGTCGTGCTGCAGTAAGCATTAAAGTAATAAGAGTATTGATTGCAAAGCTATAAGTTTGTTATTTTCATTTTAAAGCATGTAATCAAGTTAATGATTACCATTATCTTTTGTAGTGTTATGAAGGCAATTTCCATCACTACAGGCTAAATGACACTGTCACGCCAACACTCCAACTGTCTCGGCCAGAGCAATTTCCAGAACAAAGCCGTCAAGAGATCTAAATCTAAAAGTTAAATTTTACATAAAATATAGCACAAAATATATGTACGTATAGTGCATTTTTCACTTAGATTGACTTTAAATCATATCCTTCAGTATCTGCTTCAACTCTGCGTGCCTGTTTATTCTCTCTGAGGAAGACTCAGTCATGCAGGTGGATGAATTAAGTACAGTCGACAAACCTAAGATTAATTACAAGTTTTCAGAATCTTTTGTCAATTTATATTATAAAGCTGCGAGTTTTGCAATGCACAAATTTCCTGAACACAAACAGGAGTCTTGAAAATCTCAAATGCATGGGTTACACCAGTGACTAACTTATGAATAATTTATATGTATTATAGTTATTTACTATTGACAACAATATAAAAGTTTGCAATTGATCAAGACAAATTAAGCATCAACAGGGATACTTAGGCAACCAGCTAATTAGAATCCCACATGCCAGTTAGCTCGGAGAGAAACTAATAATAATGAAAGGGAATCACTGGTTAAAAGAGGGACACTGGTTTTAGTGTTTGGCGTGTCGGCAAGCAGAACAGATTACTACAAAATTTCTAAGACATGCTAGAAGCAAAGAGAACAGCACTTGAAGACTCAGGGAGACTTACACATGTTTTCTAGAGAAAACTTGGCCGTCCAGCCCAGCTCGTTCTTGGCACGAGTGGTGTTGGCAAACATGGAGACAATATCTCCTTCACGTCGAGGTTTCAGCTCGTAAGGCACTTTAGTATCGGTCACGGCTTCATAAGCCTTGACAAGTTGCAACACTGAAACT
Organism: Chionoecetes opilio; assembly: GCA_016584305.1. Lineage (NCBI taxonomy): Eukaryota > Metazoa > Arthropoda > Malacostraca > Decapoda > Majidae > Chionoecetes > Chionoecetes opilio. The sequence goes on from JACEEZ010020120.1 coordinate 309,042, forward strand.
CCCTGCCCTGTACCCAGGTTGTATGTCTGTGAAAAATGCCTGAGCATAAGTTTCTACATAAGAGCTAAATGGTCCCAGCTGGAGTGAAAGCCTGTAAGAGAAGGAATTAATTAAAAAGGCTGTGAACACCTGTACTTACACATAACCTGAAAATTTCTTGTGGGCTGCCACTTGAGCTCTTTCACGCCCCTGCTCCCTTCACACACAAGAGTAGCCACATCTCCCACTCTTCTCCCAGCGAACTCATAAGGGATGTCAACCTTGGTCAAACGCTCAAACTCCTTCACAAACTCCAGGACAGATATCCCTTGACCGAGACCCAGGTTCAGAGGCTAAGTGGAAAACAGAAAATAACAATACAAGTAGCAATAGCTTTTCCTCTTCCTTTTCCAGCCTGGGATTCCACACTAGTATATTCAATATACCAAAGGCTATCTTACTGCATTTTTTCATTGTTTGAGCCTAGTATGTCTACACCATTTCTTCTATATCTTTGGTCTCTATTTTGCAAAAAGACCAAGTTCATTCATTGATACTGTAAACTATTGCAACTAGCTGAATGACAACTTTCTGCTGCCACTTCCAGATATAAACACATATTGGTACAATCAATATTTCAGATACGCAAATCAAATATATCTTAAAAGAAAATTCTTTGTGATTCAAATTATATACTGTATATTAAAAAAATAAGAAATATTAACAATAACCTATTCATCACCTGGTATTTTGCTCAGTCTTAAATTACGAAAATGTTAGTATACACTAACTGCATTCAAAATTCATACTTTTACTTGTGCTACATGCATATGGCATTAATTTATAACACTTAAATGTATTCCAACTGAATACTTTTGAAACATAAGATTCTAAAGTTTGATTGATATTATTCCCCAAATGGAAGGCTACGCATAATCCTGTATAGTCGGCCCATATTATCCACAAGTGTTATTTGAACTAATCTGTTTATCTTATCAATAAATATCTGCTATTTTCTCAACAGTACAAAGGCACTACTTTGCAAACCATTGCCTAGGGTAATATCCTATGTGGCAAAATTCTGTCCACAAAATAGAAAACTATAGTAAGAAAGTATAAAAGTTATGAAATTCAATAAGTATGAACAATTCATACTAACTTTACAATACTGCTGATAGCTAGATCTCAACCAATATCCGGTAACTACTGATGACTTGTATTTGTCAATAGCTACACTGACTTATTGGTACAGAATGATGTTGGATAACAGGTGGTGTAGTAGTAGCTGTAGCAGCACTACCTGGAATTTAAAATCCTACCCCTTCTCTCCTCCAACATTGCTGGGTATTTACTTTTTCTACAGGGACAGTGAATGCCATATGGGAAGAGGAGCAGGGAGAGTAGTGACGTGGATGTGTGAGAACTTAGGAACTTTGTTAGCTTATAATAATCATCACAATTATTATTATCATTATCATAAGTTGTTATTCTAGACGTAGTTGTGGTGGTAGCAGCAACAGCAGAGAAGAAAGAAAATATGGAGGTGATTTTCCTTGTATCTGTTCTATGGAGTGACATTCTTGGGAAAGGAGGGGCTTGCATGACCCCACTTATAAAGAGGCAAGCGAGGGATGGAAAGGGATGCTGACTTAGTAGATAATACAAAAAGGACAAGGAATTCAACAAGCTCTGCATGGTTGTTAAGGCTATCACATACTAAAATGTTATTTCAACCAAGTAAACCTAGTAACTACATGCAAGTGTGAAACTATTCCTTAATTTTTACTTTTGATTTCTGATGTGATTGGTCATCGTAGTTTCTGTATTATGAAATTCACTGAAGGGTAACATAAGCATCTACAAGGGAAAGTACTTGTGCAGAATATTGTAAAATCAGTACAGTATGGGAGATGCCTATTGCCTAGTAAGCCCCAATGATATAAAAATAATTTTGGAACTTTTCTATATAAAAATATATTTTTTAAAGTAGATTAAGTTCATTAAAGCCATTATAATATGCAGAGAGTTTTATTTGGTTTCATGCATGTTTACCTTGAATCTGAGGTGTTCCTGGTCCAGCTTGGTGAGGGCAGACACGTGGCCTGAAGCCAGGTCCATCACATGGATGTAGTCACGCACACCTGCCACACACACACACACACGCTTGGGGTCACTCTTAACAACACACTGACTGTCAGTAATATCACCAGTAGCAGCTGCAACTGTGGCTTACTGATGTTTACTATGTTAATTTTGACCTTAAAAGCGTAACTTCAACGTAGTTAATCAAGCCTGAGACATTACAGACAAAGCAAGGTGGTAAAGCACATACTGTATTTAGATATTTAGCTCAGGAAATAAAATAATAGAAAACAACACTTTGCCAAAATTGTAAAAATCTGGAAAAAATAAATATATTTCAAGCTTCAATGCAAGTTAAAACTAACCTGTGCCATCTGGAGTGTCATAATCACTGCCAAATATTGTTAAGCTTGGTTTCTTGCCAATAGCCACCTGGCCTATGTAAGGCATCAGGTTGGTGAAGTTCTTTGTAGGGTCTTCACCCAAGCGGCCAGTTGGGTGGGCCCCCACAGGGTTGAAATACCTCAGGGCTATTATGTTCCATTTCTGTTGATAGGTTTCATTAAATGTAACATTTCAAAAAGGTAAGGTAACGCCTATGTTCAAGATCCATTAAAAAAAATAGCAATGAAGCCTAACATCCCCCACCTCCTCAGCCCGGGAGAGATCCTTCAGCATCTCTTCAATGAGGTACTTGGTGCGGCCGTACACGTTGGTCACGGCGCCCGTGGGGTGGTCCTCCGTGATGGGCAGGTGCTCGGGGTCACCGTACACCGTGCACGACGACGAAAACACCATCTGGTATACATTGTTGGCCTTCATTGCCTGGAAAGAAAATAATGCTGTAAAGCACTTCTGAACAGTAGGTGAGAATTTTGACCCTAGAATAAGTCAGAAATAAACAACAAGAGCACTCAAAGACTGCATACTTCCGCTAAGGCTGAAAATCATTCCACCTGTTATAAAAAAAATAACTATAAATAAATTAGGTACACATTTAAATTACATAATTTAAAAAAAAAATTCTACCGCAGGAAGCAATTACAGGAGAACCTCGTTTATCCGGCACCCTCGGGGGGGAGCGCATGCCGGATAACTCATTTTGCCGTTGTTTTGAGTTACTCTTATGGAATCGCCCAAAATCCCATTTTTTTATATTTTTTTTTTTTTTTTATATACATCAAAGGAACTGGCCAAGGGCACAACAAAAATGGGTAACACAAAGCCCGCTTAGTTGCCAGTCCCTATAAAGAAGACAGTAAGAGAATAAAATAAAAAAGAGGGGCGAGCCAATTTTGTTCAGGAGGTGTCTTGTTACTCTTCTCTTGAAAAGATGTAAGTCATAGGAAAGTGGAAAAATAGAAACAGGAAGAGAGTTCCAGAGTTTACCAGTGAAAGGGATGAAAGGGTTGCCAACCCTGCGTACCCCGCCAAATTTGAACTAAATTTCTGCCGATTTTCTCAGTTTTTGAAATAATTATACCTAATTAATGCCTGGGTTATCCTGCTGAGTGCCCCTTTCTACCCCGCACTCCTCCTCAGGATGGACAAGCTAGTCCTCGTGTCGCACGCCAGCAGCACGAACACTCTCCTCTCTTTTTTCACAGGATCTCTCTGACGAGCTCAAGCTAGCCCGTGGTCCTCCCTGCTGGAGGCCCGGAGAAGAAAAAAAAAAAAAAAAAAAAAAAAAAAAAAAAAAAAAAAAAAAAAAAAAAAAAAAAAAAAAAAAAAAAAAAGCCTGGGTCGATTAGTGCCGTTGTTTTGAGGCTGCCGTAGTTTTAAATGCCGGTTAAATGAGGTTCTCCTGTAGTTCATTCTATCTTTCTCAAATAGCAGCTTGACCTTCAAAACCTTGGCCAGCGGGTCTTGAGAGGACGGTTGTGTTGGGCTCCACCTTGAAGGCGGCAGGTGCCAAGCCCTTAAGGATATCCTTAAAAAATTCCTGGATCGACTCCAAAAATTTATCCCTTCTAAATTGGGTCAACCTCTTAAAATGTTCTTACAAATATGCCCATAACTTTTAGTGTAATCCAGCTGGCAAACAGACACACGAACCTAACTGATCACAAAACCTCCTTGGTGCAGGTAATAACAGATAAGAGTGTGGCGAGTCATCCACACACAGGTACTCGACGTGATCCTGCAGCCATATCCACAGGGTGATGCCTCCTTGACTCCTTGATCCACATAATCATAACTTCAACTTATGTGACTTTAGTATCATTACATCAAGATATTGAGACATTCTGGTGAAAAATGTGGGATTCTTTAATAAAGTAGTTATAGTGTCTTAATATGTACAATGAATATTTTATGACATGAAAATGGACAGGTACATACATCATTTGTGTTCTACTGATATAGTATATATGAACCTTGTTTTCAGATTAATTGAGCTAAGGGATTTAAGAAAAATTTGTCCCATATTACCTTGACATAGAATTAATTGACTATAAGCGGTATCCTTAACTAAACATGGGATGCCACAAGGCAATGCAATGCCATTGCTCATATCAGGCTTCACTCTGACAAGGCCATGTGGCCTTAGCACTCGCTGCTACAAACCATTTGCCTAAAACTATCAGACCAGATACAGAACACGTATAGAACAACAAAAGGCTGCCCTGCATTTTTTTTTTTAGCGTGTAGCAATGTAGCATAACAATAGCTTTTACCTTGTTCTAACTTATCCCCGGTCCCAGCTCCATGATGCCTAACATATTCAAGAGGAATCATGAAGTGCATATACGATATCATCACAAAATTAGAGAGAAGTGAATCAGGTTTATCTTGGCTAGAAATAGAGCTCGCAAGTCAATTATCCAAACAATTAAGGATTCCCACAATATTAAGAACCACATGAATATCACAAAGGAAATAGTACTGTAACGCGAGAAATTACATTAATAGGGGAAGAGATGAAATAACACATAAGTATCAATAAGCTAAAGAGGAATTTTCCTTCAAGCCTCATTCCTGAATCACTGGTTAGGCTTATATTTTAAACCAGTAGTAATTAGACACGTAGCGAAACGAGGTGAGAACGGGGATTCTAGGTTAGAATAATTTTAGAAGCAGCTCGACGTTCGTTGAGTTAAGTCGCCTGTGGGGAGGTGATATTCTCGCCCTTGGTAAAGGTATGTTGTGAAATGTTTGTTAACTAGAGATGTAGACATGACTTACTGGTGATTCTTTTTGTTGACCAAGACTAATGAAGTGCATTACTTAGGGTCCCAAGGTAGGATGCTGTTGGTGGACCAGGGGGCCAAGCGCTCACAAATTAGCAGAGGGGGCAACCACAACATGTCACAGCCAGCCGTGTGAGGACAAGGAAAAAGAAGGAAATAGAAAAATAAGTGAGAGGGAAACAGTTGGAAGTGGGATAGACTACGTATACATTATATTAGGATAACGACTTGAGCATTACATGTGCGTATCGTTAAGGGGTAACAGTGCGACTGAAGTTACCAGAGATAGTAAACTATATTAGGATGACGACTTGAGCATTACATGTGCGTATCGTTAATGTGGTGACAGTGCAACCGAAGTTACCAAAGATAGTAAACTATATTAGGATAACGACTTGAGCATTTCGCGTGCGTATCGCTAGGAGGGAAGGAAGACTTAATATTAAGATAACTTGTGAATGTATAATAACTACATAATGGAGACAGTAAAGAGTTAAATATATTATAATTAGAAATATATTAACGCGTTGTCATTCAGTTTCCAACCAGTACTTACATATTTTCTTAAATCTTTTATTTTTGTTCATTCATATATTTTTTCCCACTTAATGTGGGTGGTGGCAGCGGAGTAACCAGGACTGTAGAGTACACTCCCAAGGTGGGCACTACATAATGGTAACAAAGGTGTAGATGGTCAAAATGATCACTACAGTACAAAACAGGGAGGTGAAATATATTAGATATGCTTACCTCAACAAGGTTGATGGTTCCAATAACATTATTCTTGTAATATATCAAAGGGAACTGCATAGACTCCCCAACAGCCTTCATAGCAGCAAAGTGAATAACAAAGTCAATCTTGTGCTGAAATAAAGACAAAAGCAAATAACTTAAGAGTAAATGAGTGCGAGCCATCCTGAATCAAACAAACTATAGTAAACAAGCTACTACTAGAGGATCAATCATATGAATGACAACGATGTATCGCATAGCAAGGCCAAGGGAGCTCTGTACCATAAACAAGTTATCGAGATAGACCACGTAGACTTAGAAGGGAGACTTACAAGCTACAACACATACACTGGTTGGGACACTGCCTGGTGGCAGTCACAATTATTGAACCATACCTTAGCAAATATGTTGTGCACTGTCTGGCCATCTAGCAGGTCACACTGGTAGAAGGTGACTTTCTTGCCCGTTATCTCCTCCACCCTTCCGAGTGCTCCAGAACGGCTGTTGGTGAGGTTGTCGATGGTGATGACCTCATACCCTTCATTGAGCAGGTCAACGATGCAGTGGGATCCTATGTAGCCTGTGCCACCTGTCACAAACACTGTCTTCTGGTTCGACATGATACTGTAAAGAAAAAAAATTTGCACATCAATTTGTTGCTCATTTGCAGGTAACAAAAATACTTTACTAACTGTGTCCTGCAACAGTATACATACTATGTATAGCAAAGAAGTTAAACAAAATATACAAAGCCCAATATCCATATATATTTTATTTTGTCACTGAAAAAGCATTGTGCATATGAAAAAAAATATTTAGATAAAAAAATACGGCAAAAGTAGTTACTGGTAAGACAATGCTTAGTTAGCAGCAGTTGTACATTTTTGCATTACCAACACTTTCGTTACCTATCATGGAAGGCATGACAGGTACTGCAATTGTGGATATAAGGATGTACTTTCAACTATCACAACTGTTGTGGATGTTAACATGAGCATAATCTGAACTTTCACTTTATCAGTTAGTACTTAGCTTTGTAACTAATGCCCCTAATACAGATACATCTCCAATCTCTCAATTTTATCTTTCACACCTGAACTCTCAAATTTATCTTTCACACCTGATAAGATAATTCTCAACAGAAAGACCACCGTTATGATTACTTAATACTTACCTGTGAGATACCATTATGTAGCAATACATTTCAATAATTATTTGAGTAATAATGCTAGTACAAGGCAATGGATTTCAGCCTGACTTTTCTTTACCTAGTAAAAGACTTATTGGTATGATGAAAAATAGAATATATTTTTCATTATTGTAGTACACACCGTATGTGTACTCTCTCTCATGTCAAACTATCGATCTCTATCTTAATAAAGTGCTGACTTTGTTGATCAGGCTTATCTAAAAGTTTGTGTGGTGTTGGTAATGCTACGCCGGTGGTGTTTTCACGCCTTCAGTCATGGAAAGTTCCTGCTGATTCTGATAGTGCAGAGTTAATGAGATTGCTGGGAGGTGCCTAGCTCCGTCCCCCTTCCCTTAGTAGCGTGAGGAGGGTGGAGTTACAACTGCCACTGCCAGTCCCACCCACGGGTGGTGGGGAGTAGGGTTGTGCGGTATCAAGAAAATACCGGTATTGCCGATACCGGTTTGCGGGAGTAATACCGGTACGTCCTCACACCGGTATCAATTACGATACCGGTATACCGATACCGTACAGGAATACCGGTATCGGTATTTGTTTTTTTCGTGTTTTTTTACTTGTCTATTCTCAGACAATTATTAACCTCTACAGCATCGCCCCCCCCCTTAAATAAAGCTTCCTATAGCGTCGGCCATTTCTTTTTTTACAATTATTAACCCCTACCGTACAGCATAGGTAAAGGTAAGGTAAAGATGGGAGCATACGCTTAGCTGCGCGTGGCATAAGAAAATAAGGAAGCTACAAGAGGCCGCGAGGCCTACACGTGGTAGTTCCTGATGCTACGCGGCATGCGGTGCTCATCTCCGTGGCATTAGCCCTTAAAGCCTGTGGTGGGTGAGAACCCGTTACCCCGGGACACAGGGCTAGTGTGACTCCCGGGTTACCACAGACCACAGTACAGCATAGACCCCCCTAAAATAAAGTTTCCTGTGGCATCGGCCATTGACAGATTTAAGGGGGGACCGAGTAAACTATGGCCTAGGCCCCGCACCCGAGGAAAAAATATGTTTTCAATGAAAATCTGAATGCTGGACATTTCTTATTTGCTCGAACACCGTTACATTGCATGTACCATAATATGCCACAAATTAGTACTAATATAATGTAAAATATGGGTGGAAAAAGTTTCAAGTAAACTAATATGAAATCTGAACCACATTTGGTAAAATTCTAGAGTCCTTTCCCGCCCTTATTAGTAGTTTTATTTTATCCAGACCTTCACAAATCCCTTCAGATACCTCTAAAACGTAATAATAAAGTGGGGGAGATTAAAAAATAAAAAATAAATTACTAACCTAACCTGGTAAAATTGTAGTCCTTCCCCACCCTTATATCTCGTTAGGAGGTTATTGGTTAGGTTGTAGTGAGGTTAGGTTAGAAATTTTATTTTGGGGGCCAGGGCGGGGGTAATATAGGGGGGAGGGGGCGTTGAAGGGGGCATCTCCCCCACTTTATAATTACGTTTTAGAGGTATCTGAAGGGATCTGTGAAGGTCTGGAGAAAAAAGAAACTAATAAGGGCTGGAAAGGACTCTAGAATTTTACCCCACATTTCATTCAGGGCCCCGCACTCCCACGTACCGGCCTATATAGGGCCTCGCACACCATATAAATCCACCCCTGGCGTCGGCCATCTCTTTTTTTTTTTACAATTCGTAACCCCTACCGTACAGCATAGACCCCCCCTAACATAAAGTTTTGTGGCGTAGACAAATTTTTTTTTTTTTTTTTTTTTTTTTTATAATTTATTCTTAACCCCTACCGTACAGCATAGACCCCCCCTAAAATAAATTGTTATTTGGCGTAGGCCATTTCTTTTTTTGCATCAGTAATCTAATATACTATAGGAGCAGCCGTGTGTGTGTGTGTGTGTGTGTGTGTGTGTGTGTGTGTGTGTGTGTGTGTGTGTGTGTGTGGTACCTAGGTAGTATGATGGTATTATCAGTATCTTTATTATTACCATTATGATCATTATCAATATTATTATTATTATCATTATTATCATTTTGATTATTATTATCATTATCGTTATCAATATTATTGTTAGTATCACTATTATTGTTATGATTATTTTATCTGAGATTATTATTATAACTTATTATTATCATTAATACCATTGGCATTATTATTATTATTATTATTATTTTAATTGTTGTTTTTATTATAATAATTTCATAATTTATTTCTAATTATTTTTATTGTTATTATTTCAAAGGCGTAGAGCCGTAGACGGAGACACGTGAAAAGCGATTTCCTTCAAAATAGATGGCAAAGATACGAGGGGTCAGTCTTATCTGAGGTGTGAACACACACACACACACACACACACAGTCACACACACACACACACGCACACACACACACATATACACACACACGGGTACTCCGTGGTGTAAGGGAAGCACGAAGCACGAAGAACTTCACAACCTGGGTTCGATCCCCGGACGGAGCGGAAACAGATGGGTTGTGTCCTTAAAACCCGAGCCCCTGTCCACCCAGCAGTGAATGGGTACCGGGTGTTAGCCGGGGTTTGTGACCTGTTCTCCGGTGGCTTCGGCCAACACAAAGCATTAAGGATGAATGATAAAAATGTTGATATGGAGACGGGGCCATACGAGCGTTGCTCTGGCCCTGTAAAAATACAACTAGATGAAGATGAATACACACAGTCAGTCACACACACACATATCTTTGAAATAATTATATTAATAATAAAATAATAATAATAATTTGGATCATAATAATAACAATAATGAAAATGATTATGCCATTATTAACCATAATACTAGTAGACTAAGACTAAGACTAAGACTACTACTACTACTAATAATAATAATAATAATAACAATGAAAATTTTATCTAGGCTAGATTTGTATAGTGACGCCTGTGTGATATGTAATGATCCATTTTCTGTGATGGTCTTGCGGGGGGACTCTTCCCTCAGGGGTAGAGGGAGGTTGTCAGAGCGGCCTTGTCAGCTGAGCTATAATCGGCCAATGACAACACGCGCCTCAGATTCTGAGGCTCTGAGCTAATGAGCGTTACGCTACCATACGTGTCTCGGCAGTCCGGTCTGTTGCGAGAAAAAAACACAATACCGAAATCCAATACCGACCAAATAATATACCGATACCGGTACACCGATGCACTACCAATACCGATACCGGTATACCGAAAAAATACCGGTAATGCCGGTGCTAAAATACCGGTATTTCGGTATACCGAAAACCGGTGCACATCCCTAGTGGGGAGCATGACGTACTGTACGGTCTGTACCTCAGTGTTGTCACAGGGATACAGTCATACACGTATTTTTCTTTAGTGTTGAGCAAAATCGTATCATTTTAATGAGCCAGTATAACAGAGAAGCTTGGTGAATGTTCTCGTAACTGTTCGTTATCACAAATCGAGGCTGTCTAAAATGAGCCACTGGCCCACTGTTTCCAAGCCTTCCTTGTGGATTGTCTCAACCAAGATCAATGGCCGGAAATACCTCGCACTCTTGGGTAACTGAGGAGGAGGATTCTTGACCTTGACCTTCACGTGTTTTCTGACGGAGCGATGACAAAGGGTGCGAGGCCCGGGAAGTGAAAGCCCTTGCTGACTGTAATGTTTGATTATGAAGCGCAACACCTACCAATGTTATCATTAGTACTTGTATCGTTTATCACCTATTGGTGCTCATTGAGAAGGCTTCTACTTCTTCGCCAATCTGGTTCGATCCAAGCAATAATATTAATTTCTTCAAGTAGTTATACATACGGTAATACCGGTACAGTTCATAAAATACCGTACCCAAAGTTTATTTAAAGTCTAATATACTTTGACCGTGCCAGCCGCACACTGGTACATTCGCGTCTAACATGTGGCTGTATTATAGTAGTCTCCTTTCTTAGAGAAGCTGATTACTTTCGTGAGTTTCATCGTCGTCAATACACTTTACCTTTTGAGAAAACCTAATTTACTTTCCAGTGAAAGGTCGCTGTTCATGTCCTTTGCCAGACTAGATATATATAGAGATACGTGATTTGGAAACTCAATGGCCGGTATACATGGTACACATTATAGTCATATATATAACAATTTCGGAGCATTATTTAATTTTGGAAATGCAAATCACGAACGCTCCGGCCTTGTTACTTTGCCCTCCAAGAATTTCACGACCTTGAGGTCTTTGTGTCCCCCACACATTCCTCGGCGTCCCATCTTCCCACGCTCCGATCAGGACGATGCCCTTCACGGTCATGGGCTAGGCACAGACAATAGACTGTGGCTTTGAGTTAGATTTCTAAATTGTTAAGCAAATATCACACTAACAGAAATGACAATGTTCTATGTATCTTTAATTGAAGATACAGCCTTGAAGTGTTCTCCCCTGCAATTTAGGAGAATACAGCATCGAACATTGTCAAAGCATACAATTGTGCGTTTCTTTGCTTCCCGCCGTAGGGTGTGTGTTCAGACTCAGCCACGCAGGGAAGGCAAACACTCCACGGTTCGACTGACGGACCTGTCGGGGTTAATGACTTTAGCAAACTCTAATGCCTGTTCGCACTGCTCTTCACTATCCAGTTTAAAGTTGCAAACAATAATCACAATAGGAAGTACGAAAGATTAGGTTGAAGAATGGGTCAACGGTCAACCACAGGGAGGGGGAGGGGGGGTCGACCCTCAAGATCCTCACGCAACATTCTTCCTTCACGTAACATAAGGAAAAACTAGTCCCAGGCTCCCACCTCACAATCCATGACGCACATTTTCAGACTGGTGTAAGGATAGTCGCTAACAGCTCTAATCATACCTATTCTATCTGACTATCTACCTATATAGTACATGTATGGAAATCTTTAAAATACACGAAAAGGCAGTTGATATCAGTTATTTGGGTAGGATATAAGATAAGTTTTTCAAACCCAAGAGTCTGTGATGACCGAAATTTACCTTCACATCATAAGATTAACTTTTTACAGTTTCGTTACTACGTATACGATAATAAATTACCTTTAAATTAAATTTCAATTAAAAAAACTTTTTACTCACCTATTTTTCAATTTGAGAACAGCCAATTTTATGAGAAAGCATTGTGCGTTCATTAAAGGAAAAAAATCCATTCATATTTCAGATATCTTTGGTGAAGGATGAATGCCAACTGATTAATGCACACGCACATGCATGAAAATGCCTGAAAATTTTATCTACGGAGTATGGACACTAGTCGCACAAATATGTTGGTGTGGGGGTTGACAATCTTATCAGTAGAAACCACTCTTCCTAATACCATTTCCAACAAAATTAATTCTAACCGAGATACTGGTGGGGGTTGGGTAATATAAATTATATAATGTAGTACCGGCTGGCTGGTGACATGGGACACTACAGGCACAAATAACAAAAATAGTCTTAACAAAACCTAACCTAACCTAGCAGGTTAATTAAGGTAAAAATTTACCATGAAGAGTGCATATTTTCTATGCGGTGAGAAGTGTGTGGCTGCCATGCTGCCCGACGCCGTGCGCAGTTAGAATCTTAAACCAAACATAGATAACCTAATCTAACTAAAAGGTGACCTAACCTTGCTTGTAGCAACGTAGGGTCCCCCACTAATATCTCGGGTCAGTATTCAATTCGGTTCTACTGCAGTTTAATGCATTACAAGGCACGGGGTACCGTTGATTCGGGCCGCCAGTTGAAACAGGCCGCCTATAGACTATAGACTACAGGCCGCCTATATATATAACAACGGTTAGGTTAGGTTAGGTATACTTTGTGGTTAAGGTTAGGTTAGGTTTCATTAAAACCTATAAGGTTAGGTTAGGTTTCAATAAAACCTATAAGTTTAGGTTAGGTTCGATGTGGGTCGACTTGTCTTTTTCCGTGGGTCGAGCTGTCTTTTAGGCAAAATACAAATTATAACCATTTTATTGCCAAGTTTATTGCCAAGTGTGGCCATGCATACCAAGCAGACAGGGCGGTGCGCACCGCCCTGTCTGCTTGGTATGCATTTAATATAGGCGGCCTGATTCAACTGGCGGCCCGAATCAACTGTATCCCAAGGCACGTGTAGTTATAACTTTCTCAACTTGTACCAGTAGAATAAGTCAGTAGGTCTACTGACCTGTTCTAATGGTCTACTGACCATTTGCAGTATTTATAAACCCTACAACAGTCGCTGGAAATTATAAATAACATAGCTGAGGTCTTGGGGCCTGTACCCCTTCATTAGGCTAAGTTACGTAACCAATAACCTGCAGGTTAGGTTAGTGAACTAGCGAGGGGGGAGTCTTGGGGGGGGGGCGCATAAAAGTATTGGTAAATAGGAAGTAACTATGGTATTAAACAGCAGTTTTATCTTACTTTCCGATGAAAATGGTATTAAGAAAAGTAGTTTTTTATCGATGAGATTAAATCATACCTCACACCAATATATTTGTACAAGTGACAGTTGGTAAAAAATATAGCAATAATATAATATATAAGGTACAGGTCCAAAAGTTTACAAGCATCTATTGCGTTGCTGTATGATAGGGACCTACTCTAATAACACTGGTCGACACCAAAAATGGTTCTGAGTTCATTGTGTGTGGGTTGGAAAGCATTTTCGCTGCTGATTTCAAAAATGGCAGTTGCTTTTTCTCTAGCACGTATAGTTTTTGAAATATCGGCATTTTAAATTTTAATAGCTATTATAATTATATACATATATATAATTATATAATTAATCGAAATAATCCCCCTACGTTAATATATATTACTCGTAATTAAATTCTGGTGGTGCCTGCGGCTTTATTAGGACCTAATGTACATATCTGGCAAAAGATATGCTTAAATTATGTTACTTTCATGTTGTAGCGTCCAGCAATAGTCCCCTATCATGTTGGGACTGAATCGTCCTTGGTATCGGGTTTCCATGGTGGCAATGTCCTGGTGGAAACATTCCCCCTGCTCATCACTGACCACGCCAAGATTCGTTGGGAAGAAATCAAGATGTGAATGGAAAAAGTGGATTTTGAGTGACATCCGAGCCCCAAGCGCATGGTAACTCTTCAACATGTCATTTACAAGTTCCTCATAATTCGATGCTCGAACATTACCTAGGTAGTTCTTTATAACAGCCAAAAAGCTATTCCAAGCAGCTTTTTCCAGGGCAGTTAGGCTCTTTACAAAGTCATCATCATTGAGTAGTTGACGAAATTGAGGGCCATTGAAAACACCTGCCTTTACTTTGGCTTCAGATACAGTGCGTTCAAACTTTGCTAACAAATACTGAAAGCCAGCACCATTTTGATCCATGGCCTTCACAAAAAATTTCATTAACCCAAGTTTAAGATGCAATGGAGGTAAGTACACCTTTTCACTGTCAACAAGAGGTTTGTACATACAGTTGAACCTGCCAGGTGGTCTTTCGGTCATGCTGGCCATTCCTTTTGTTTGTAATGTTTGCTGTCCGCTCTAGAGTCCCACAAACAAAGAAAACACATGTGCTTAGTGAAACCTAACTGGAGTCCTAGAAGCAAGGAGATTACCTTCAGGTCTCCCACACAGATTCCACTGATGTTCTTCATATTTAACAGCAGATAAAGTCTTCATAGTTTCATAAGTTTCACTCATTTCATGGCCATGCGCAATTGGAACACTCGGAAGCTTATTTCCTTTATGCAGAAGAACGGCCTTTAGCGTGTTTTTTCCTGAATTTATGAACAGCCGCCACTCACTCTTATCATAAGTGTGAGACTCACAAAGTTGTTCCATGAGTGTGTCAACATCAAAGCAGTAGCAGAGCTTGTGTTCCATCTTGAAGAAGCTTGAAAGTTCTTTATGTCTACGACGAAACGTGGTGATGAGAACTCCTCCTTGTAGCAAATTCCATTCCTTGAGACGAGATCCAAGGACTTCACTTTTCTCCTTGGGTAGATCTAGGTCCCTAGCAAGGTCATGTAGCATTTCCTCACTGATGAATTTGGGCTCTCTGTTGTCTGCCATTTCTTGAAAGTCTGTATCCATGGGATTATCCTCCTCGTTCTAATCTGATTCACTTATAGCACTTGCAATTGGAACATTTGGAACTGGGAGATCAGGACCATGTGGCACAGGCCTGATGGCAGAAGGTACGTCAGGATACCTGATTTTAGCTCGCGTTTTTACTGAATATCCTTTGATGTTAGTGAGGCAGAAGTAGCAGTCAGTACTGTGATCCTTTTGTTCACGCCAAACCATTGGGATGCCGAATGCCATGCCTGATGGCCGTTTGCCACGCATCCATTCATTCAAGTGGTTCACACAGGGGTTGCATGCTACGTGAGGGGCCCACTTCTTATCTTGATCACCTATACGGCACTTGAAGTAATGCAGATGAGCTGCTTTAACATTCTTTGTAAGAGGTTTCTTTAGACTGTCAGGGGTAAAAATTCCACATATGTAACAAAAACTGTCCGATGCATTCACACAGTTACGGCGCTACATCACAGCCCGGTACAAGGTACTATATACGGTAAACCAACTAAAATTAGGACACCACTAAATCAAAAATCATATCTGCAAAGAAAAATAAAATGTTTAAACATATGTCAATAGCTGTACGATCAGTAGGTAAAAATGTACTACACAGCCTGCTAACCCCTCGCCAATACGCAGCGCGCACACCCTCCCCTGCTCACTGCACAAACCACACTGACTCAAAAACACTGCACTGCCCTAAATAGGCTTGAGAAAAGAAAAGATTTAAGAGTTTAAAATGAAAACATTGGTGAAACCTATTTCTGCTGATTTTACCCATATTTTTTCATGAATTGCGTCTGGTTCTCAAAAACTGGACGTGATAGAGTTAATTGAACATCAGATTCGAGTTCAGCAGGGTCGATTTAGCTATAATCAGCTTCATTTAGTCCAGAACCATATCTTCGATTTTTTTTTGTCGACCAGTGTAATAAATCATGTTAAACATTCACATAAAACGTAACACTGATTTCCAGACCCGTCAATCTATTACATGCAACATCCCATGACCACTACACTTTAAGCACTTACCTATGTTTTAACACCCACATGTCCATGACACTTATATGTAGCCTAAGGAACTCCCATCCACCCTCCCCCACCACAAAGACTTACTCCAAAAATCACCACAAACAAGGATAATGGATCATATCAAACACATAATTAGAGCACACAACCTTTCCTTCCTTCCGCCTTGTAGGTCCCACTGTTTTAGCGTCCCTTGTACTATTGATTGCCTTGACCTCTTCCCATGACCCTATTCTCTCTCTTGTATGCCAACAATATCGAAAACTTGAAATTACCTGAAGAATATAGACCCGGAGTTGAGAAAAGCGTTCGCCACCCAGCAGCTCGCCGTGAGGACTGAGTGTTGTTGACTGTCAGCGTCACAGCAGTTCTGCAGTCGACACCGTCAGCTCCGCCCCAACACTTGCCTCGTTTGCCTCCACGTTGACTACCACCCACCAAACGGAGCGTCAACACACTCCAATTTTTCTCATACACCGACAAAGACCTATAAAAGTCGGTACATTTCATAAATTTGAAGCAATCAAGACATATGAAGCTGTAAAGGAATATGTTATGGTGTCCTGAACAAAACTGAAATCGCAGGGGAACATTCAAACGTTAGTACAGCGTTACCTCGAACTGTAGCCCTCTTCATTAATTACTGACTCCGTGGCCCTCCTGAAGTAGGCTCATTTAAAGGCCGAACGCATGTTGTCCTTATGGGTACTAACATCACGATGGAATCTCTCTGGTGCGATGGAAGGAAGACGTATAATCGAGGTCCGGCCTTGCTGACGTGTCGAGGGAGTGGGGACTGAGGGAGTGAGGGTGTCCCGCCGGGGCATCCCCCCACCCCCTACGCTCCCAGGACTAACAACATTTCCCAACACGCTCATTCCTCGCAATCTTTACAGCTAAATCAAATATACACGTCCCTTTCAGTTACTTACGTCAGCTATTTACTTTAGCAATTAACACCCACACTGTTTCTTCCGTCTCGTTACAAACTATCCGCTACAGGCACGCCAGCGTAGCCCCCCTATCATGCTTACTTAATTAAGTTATTTCTTGATGAAACAAAGTGGAAGTGAGCTTTCCAATCTTGAATGATATATTAATGAAGAATCATAAGAAAAAGAAAAACAGGGAAGTAGCGTGTGGTCGCCTTCACCTTCAACAGACAACCTTCGGGAGATGACACCAGCAGCCCTACAGCAGGGATCCACCACGGCAGTTCCTACCTCTGCAACACACCCACCACTGCCTCCCTTTTGGCACTACCCGCAGTGTTTCCCCTACAACACCATCCCTGGTGACGTCCTTCAACGGTCCTTGTAACAGCAGTACCTCCTGTGTAACGCCGTCTACAGTGTCTCTCCCTCTAACATCACAAAGGAAATTTCTACATTAGAAACTATATCACTTCGGTCACTCTTGTCTATAAAAATACAGGTGAATTTCATGTTTTCCTAAAATGCAGTCCAGCTTCGTAATCAAACACATTAAATCCCAGGTTAAGTTAATGTGAGCCGCTCCTTTTCACGCAGCCATGCATCGTCTTATAACCCTCAAGATTTACACCATCAAGCTCTTCCATCCGGCACTTCCTGTCTCGACTTGTTCTTAACTGCTGCTGCAATGTTAATTCATATCTAACTCACTCTCTTCACTCTCACATCTACTATGTATATAGCTACTATAGTACCAGAGCTGGGCAGTATTTAAATACATTTGTGTATTTAGAAATGTATTTATAAATACATTGGTTGTCATGTATTTAAATACGGTATTTAAATACTTTTATGAGTATTTAAATACATTGTATTTAATTACACACACGCACACACAAAACATAAACACAAACACATACACATATACACACACACGCGACGTGGTCACAGGTGTCGTCCAACCGACTGTCGGCTTATTTTCAGCACATGTACTCATACATACATGTGTTTTCTAGCTGGCCATCACAACTGTTCAGGTTGTGCTGTCATTTCTATAATATAGTAGTCAACATGTTTGTTCTGCGTAGGTGGGCGAATTATTTTTTGTAGCTATAACTATTTTTTTTATATTTGTGTGTAAATAAGCCGGTGCGAAGTGAAACAACATAACCTGTAAAAGTAACACGTCTTCAGGCAGATATTGCGTCATATCCAAGTGGATGACGTCAACAGGAGCCACGACAGCAATCTCCCTCGCGCGGCAATGCTAGTTACTTCTTTTTCCACACTGTGCATGATACGTTATCTTCTCCCGTCTCCTCACTGTGGGATGTTTTCCATTTTACGTGGCATAAACACATCATGTTCTTCGCTACCATCCTCCCACTGTAACATATTTACTTGGGGAAAAAACGCGTAACATTATAATCTTCATTCTAAACAATAAAGTGGCAGTGATGAATGAGAACAATGATTAAATTTGTGTTTTTTATGAGTATTAACAACACACTGTTTTCCCACTTCTTGAAGGCTAGTACTAATACACATCCATCATGCTTCAAGAAAATAATAAAAGCATATACATTTTTCTCCGAGCAACTTTTCATACTTAATTACTTGATTGTCAATATTCAATGCATACACAAATTCGGAAGTTTTTTTTACTCTTACTGCTGTCATATATATTACAGTGGGTAGTGACAGCCCCATCTGCCATATTTTGACTTCTCTGGTTGCGTGTGCAATGGTTGCACCTGTGCATGTGTGTGTATAGGCGAGGGTGTGCATGTGTGTGTGTGTGTGTGTGTGTGTGTGTGTGTGTGTGTGTGTGTGTGTGTGTGTGTGTATGTGTGTGTGTGTGTGTGTGTGTGTGTACTACATAGACGACACAATCGGTTTTTAAAGCTTACTACACACACACACAGAAAGAGAGAAAGAGAAAGAGAGAGAGAGAGAGAGAGAGAGAGAGAGAGAGAGAGAGAGAGAGAGAGAGAGAGAGAGAGAGAGAGAGAGAGAGAGAGAGAGAGAGAAGGGGAGGGGGGGGCATAAGACAACAACCTAGTGGTGCCATGACGCTTGCTGAGCCACGTTATCAGTCAACAAGCCAGTTCCTCAGTCCTTCCCTTACACCTAGGGGCAACAAAGCCTCCTTCTCTATCTCATGCCAAATACAATACATGCATGACTCTGACCTCCTTGCCTCGGATCCTGGACAAACAAAACAAGGCAAATACTCAGCTCTTAATTGGCAACGAGCGAAGCGAGCTGCTTCATACCATAAGACCCGTGGAACCAAGTTTCCGCCAAAAAGTGAATAACTACTCCTAAATATTGTCGGATTGAGCTGAAATTTGACATGTACGTAGTGCTGTCAAAATCAATGGGGGTCTGTGCAACAAACTTTTTGCGTAAAACAAGCCCTTAATGAGTAATTCACGTAATGAGTTAATTGGCTGGAACGTGGCTCGCTGCCACGTTCCAGCCGCAAGAACTGAGCCAAAAGCAAAGGGGCCAAAGGCTGGACGCCTATACTTGATTATTATATCAAATATAGGCGTCCAGCCTTTGGCCCCTTTGCTTTTGACTCAGTTCTTGCGGCTGGAACGTGGCAGCGAGCCACGTTCCAGCCAATTAACTCATTACGTGAATTACTCATTAAGGGCTTGTTCTACGCAAAACGTTTGTTTCACAGACCCCCATTGATTTTGACTGCAGTACTTATTTGTTGAATTTCAGCTCAATCCGACAATAATTAGGAGTATTTTACGCTAATTACTCATTAAGGGCTTGTTTTACGCAAAAAGTTTCTTGCGACGACCCCCATTGATTTTGACAGCACTACTTGCATGTCAAATTTCAGCTCAGTCCGACAATATTTAGGAGTAGTTATTCACTTTTTGGCGGAAACTTGGTTCCACGGGTCTTATGGTAAGCGGCAGCGAGCGAAGCGAGCTGCCAATCATGTTCCATCCACAAACCTGATGGCCAGATAAGTCGGATTTATATACGAGTATATCTTTGTCTTGGATGCCTCACTATTAAGGCCCTCTGGGCTATGCACATATGTATGTATATACCACTTGTTGGCAGAATCTACAAAGGATACGCAATGGCTGCTAGATCCCGATCATGAAAAACAACGAAAAACAACAACGAAGAAACGCATACAGTTACAAAGATAAGTTTATTGGGCAAGCTGCCGCTTACCATAAGACCTGTGGAACCAAGTTTCCGCCAAAAAGTTGATAACTACTCCTAAATATTGTCGGATTGAGCTGAAATTTGACATGTAAGTAGTGCTGTCAAAATCAATGGGGGTCTGTGTAACAAACTTTTTGCGTAGAACAAGCCCTTAATGAGTAATTAGTGTAATGAGTTAATTGGCTGGAACGTGGCTCCCTGCCACGTTCCAGCCGCAAGAACTGAGCCAAAAGCAAAGGGACCAGAGGCTGGACGCCTATACTTGATATATATATATATATATATATATATATATATTTGCGTTCAATAGAACTTATTTTTGTAACTTCCATTTTCTAACCTTCCAATCTACCCATTTATGCGTGTAGGTATGAATAACTGTCCTATCCGTTATAATATGTTCCAGAATTCCTTGTTTATATATAGTTTCCACCAATATACTTGTACCACTAAACTATCGACCCACAACGCACTTCACCGAACATCCATGCAATGCACATCGTTTAATGGGATCACGTTCGTTTTCTTCCCTCGGTTAGTTGACAAAAGACAAAATGTTCATAATTGCTAAATAACAAATAAATATCACTATCAATTAAGTGGTAATCTCACAAGGTCCGTCCATTCATCCCCTGCTGTGGCTCCACACCGATTCAGAGGTCACAGTATATATAGATTGTCTTGGAAGTTCCAATTTTCCCTAAAATATCCGGCATACAATACCCAAATTTTTATTTTCAACATATCAGATGTAACTAGACTGTGTAAATAACTTTCGTCTTTCTAATTGTAATGATTTTTTTCTTTCATTTCTACTATTTACGGTCGTTTTATCCTTCATGCATGCCAGCAGGAAAAACAAGCAGCAAAAAATGATCCAGTGCGTCTGCCCTTGAAGCCATTCTCGGAAGCCATTCTCGAGCGTCCGGCAATGAGGTGTGTTTCCCTTACGTGTGTTGCGGTCACTGATTACATTGTAGAGGAGACATAAGAAATACAGAAGAACGGCATAAGATTTGTCCCGTAATATGACAGCAGAATATCATAGGAGTGACTTGTGAAACGCGTGATATATATACGTGCATGACTTTCACAGGGTAATAATCATGGATTTTAAGTGTCACGGCCTGTTTTTAACATGAAAAAATTCTACATAACATTAACTAAGCACGGTGCTCTCCATTACGCCTTACTTTCATATCGACAAGAGTTCCCGGCCGATCCATATGTAGGCCTATTGTTCTCAGTATGCCTCGTAGTGTGCAGGCAACAATTTTACTTCTTGGTGGAGTTACCTTCGTGTGGCTCCTCGTTATGTATCAGTACGTGTATCATAACTGTGATAAATATCCTATGAAGACCATTCGTAGATTTGATGTGATTCCCCAGCCTATGACTGTTGGGAGCCCTTCCTTGTTTTCCCCGATGGTCGTTGTCGCATGTGACGCTGTGCATGGCACGAGGGACATCACATCACTCAGCAGCGCCCAGAACAAAACAGATGATCCAAACTTTACAAAGCAAGTACAAGTGTCATGGTCGAGACAAGCCCAGCAGCTCACCACGCTGTTCAAAACGTTGCTCTACTTCACCAAGGCTCCGCTGTGGCGCATCATTGTCATGACAGACACCCTTGACACCTTCAACAAGGTGCTCAACCTCACCGTCACCTTCCCTCGCCACCGACTCCTCTTACAGCATCGGCCCATCTGGTTGCCGCAGGATCAACCTTTCATCAAGGCACATTGGCGGCCGTGTGCGTGGGCTAAACAGTTTCTGGCGGAGGCGCTGCCCGACCAACACTCCGTCGTGTATGTGGACACTGACGTGGTGTTTTTGGGCCCCGCGGAGGAGCTGTGGTGGCTGTTACGCTCCATGGGTCCCCGCCAAGCCCTGGCTCTGGCTCCGGAGCCTCAGTACCTTCTTGACAATCCCAAGCGTCCCTACGCAGGCGCAGTAGGACGCAACACTGGTGTCATGGTTGCCAACCTGACGCGTCTGCGGCAGCTGCCTGGAGGAGGCTTGGGCAGCGCCATACTCGACTTCGGTACCATTATACCTCCGCCTCGCCACGACCAGGACGCCCTCAACCACTACCTCCTACACAGATCTCACCTGCTGCTGGAAGTAACGTCGCGCTGGAACTTTACTCCCTCGTCCTGCTTCCGCGAGACACCGCCGTGCGTCGACTGTCTCACGGCGGGGATCCTCGTGCTTCATGGCGCCGACACGGCGTTCTTCAGACTCATGGATAGGAAATTTTTGGTTCGTTAAAAAGAAGACTGACTGGTCTGTCATTGTAATGACATGTGGTGATAGTCTAATCTTTGATACTTTGAAACTATTCTAAATGCTTTGTACCCATTACGTGTTTGGCAGATATGAAAGGTTGTTACGACAGTACGCTGATTTTTCCCCATCTTCAGGTGATGTACACAAATCTGGCGCGACTACGCTTGGGGGACGACCCACGGTTACTGCTGACGAAGGTGGAGGGTCACCTCGCCCTGGCCGATTACTGGGCCCACATATTCCCCTGCAGCAACTATTCGGGGCTAAATCATGCCCTCACCCTCCGCCTGGCTGACGCCGCCATGGCCGCCACCCTGCAGCTGCCCCCGGGGGCCTGATCACCTTCCTCACCTCTGTGCGTCCCGTCATGGCCAGCGAGCCACGATCTCTACTCA